>OZ018315.1:16527700-16645954 GCA_963969455.1 Arge pagana | reverse complement strand
CCACGAGAACCCATGGAACGGTTTTCCTTTCCGTCGATAATTATCATGCGAGAGGAGCGCCTGGGTCGAGCCGTGGAATTGTTCCAGACCAAATTCGCGAGTCATGGGCCATTATCAACGGCGCGTCGTTATGTCATCGTGGAATTCGGCGAATCGACGTCGCTATCGTCGAGCCCGATCAACGCGAATCTCGTCGATAGGAACGCGCGATCGGGAAGATATATAGCGCGCCGCGGAACGGGTGGCAGCGATGAGATTTCGAACGGATAGAGGACGGACGCGATGCGATGGACATCGACGAGCCGATCCGTCGCCCATCGGATAAGCATTGCCTAATATCATCGTCGTTCGATTTGTTTTTCGTAAAACGATGACGGCGGTCGTGGCGGTAGAAAAAAAACGCGAGTTGCTCGTCGAAGGGGGGGGGGGGGGGTGTTTGCTTTCACACACCCCCCCCCCCCTCCCCCTCCGTACTTTCGTTCGATCGCGCGTTCAAGTTCGATCGAGCTTGTCTGCGATCGGGCGAGCAGCAAAAAAAAGGGACCGGAGGAACACGTTTGCGCGGTTCCGCGCAACGGCGTGCAAAGATCGACGTGACGTCCACTCACCATTCCGTTGTCCATGGATGACCCATACGGCGACTGGAAGCCCGGTTTCTCTGCAACAAACGAACGAAACATGTACGAGCGTTAAAATATATCTCTAGATGAACGCGAATGTTCGGGTGCGGGGCGGAGAAAAACGGACAGCATATTCGCGACATTATTGCGGTAGATACGCGATCTTTCGAAATTATCCGTGAAAATATGATAATAACGTTGCCACCGCCACCGGTTTCCGTTCCAGCGTACTACCAATTACACGGACAACAATTATTGTCGCGATCCGCGACCGCGAGGCGAGTATCGAGGCTGAGTGTATAGAAAAGGGTTCGCGAATGCGTGGAGGGGGGGGGGGGGGGGGGAGGGTCAAAAATTTCGCCGGATCAACGAAAATTCCGCGCGCGACCTAACAAAGACGAGCTACCCGCCCCGTCTACGTCCCAGCGACGACGTCGGAAAGAAGAGTCCCCCCCGCGTAGTCGTCTACGCGCGCGCGCCATCTTCTCTCGACGGAAATGCATCCGGGCCACGCTCGTTCCTTCGAAGATGTATCTCCGGCCTCCCTGCCTAAGATGATGCACCCGCTTCGTTCGGTTAGCTCGAATACGCGTAGCTATGCGGAAGAACACTTCCAGGGAGAGCGCGGCAGGATCGGCCGAATCACCTTTTCTCCCCGTCGTGCGACGGCGCGACCGACCGTCGGACGTCGGTTGAAGCCCGGGTCCGTTGAGCCGGCCGGTCGAGCATGCCACCGGTGCGAATGCCGACCATTGGCAACCTCTACCGAACGACGATAACGACACCGATGCGTCCCGCGTTTCCTCGCCGATCTCACCGAGGAGTAATCGGAACATCGCGAAATCGGCCCGGTTCGACGGGGTAATCGCCCGATCATCTTTATATACACGCGTACGTGCGAGTGCCGGGTGTTGTGCGGAGTAGCGTCGCGGAGTAATCATCGATGGCGGCTACGGAGGTTGTTTTGATCGAGGAAGAAAAGGACGCGCGATCGCGGGTAAAATGAGTTACGCGGGCTGCGAACGATCGCGCGATACGAAACGTAAATGGGATCCAGGCGACGGGAGAGAGAACGAGAGAACTCCTGTATCGTACGGATTCGAGGGTGCATCGAGGTTGCGCGCGGGGGGAGCAGGGACGACGACGACGACGAGGCGAACGCGACCCGGCGTTAGCCGAGGTCCTCGCTGGTTCGAGGGGCGTGCGTGTAGGTAAAACGAGAGGGTAGGATACGCTCGCGCGTGATTCACGCGCGACGAACACGCGCTCTCCGTAAACGGCGTACGCGTGTACGTGTACGTGCGTTCGAAACACACGCGCATCGCGCTCTGCGAAGAGAGGAAGTCGAACCTTCGGAAAAAATGGTACGGAAAACCCAGGTAGTCGACGGTGCTCAACCTCGCGCGCGTCCTCGTCCTCGTCCTCGTCTCGAACGCTTCGTTGTAACAGTCGTCGAATACTCGACTAGGTAGACCCTCGCGTGGTCGGGCGATACGGTGAATCCGGGGGTGAACGAATCAACGCACCGCCATACTTCGAGGGTCGTAATAATTATTCACGATTTACTCTCGAGGAGCGGCTCCCCCTACCCCGCGCGTAAGGCTCGTCTCGGTGACTCGCGTCCCTCGTCGAAAACGGGTACGCCGATGCGCGCATCTTAGTTTTCTCGGCCGAGAAACGAAACTCGAACCCCATCCGGAGAAGGGCGGAGGGGGGTGAAGGAGTCGAAGACGCGTATACCGACGCGCGCGTACCAAGCGACGGGAACGACGACGGGAAAGTGCCGGAATTTTTTAATTGATTTGACGCGAAATTCGTTCGGGCATTTCCGTTGACGACGAGAAATACGCGAAGATAACGGAAGAAGAGACGAACGGGGAGAAGCGAGTTTCGAACGCGATACGACCGATGCAAATGGAAAGGCGCAAGGGGGCAAGGAGAGGCGTGTAGGTAAAAGGGATAAGGTATATTTTACGAGGAGAGAACGGAGAAAGAAAGGTTCACCGCGTTACAGGTTTCGGACAATGCGCGGTGGCGTGCCACGCGACCGGCGATACCGGCGCGGTGGGGATGACGGAGAGAGAGAGAGAGAGAGAGAGAGAGAGAGAGAGAGAGAGAGAGAGAGAGAGAGAGAGAGAGAGAGAGAGAGAGAGAGAGAGAGAGAGAGAGAGAGAGAGAGAGAGAGAGAGAGAGAGAGAGAGAGAGAGAGAGAGAGAGAGAGAGAGAGAGAGAGAGAGAGAGAGAGAGAGAGAGAGAGAGAGAGAGAGAGAGAGAGAGACCGGTACTCCGGTGTCTGCGCACGGTAGGTACGCTGCTAACGCACACGGGCCCTCCGGCGTGTCTCGAACTTTGCTGTTGGGACCGACCGGCGATACGGCGGGGGTAAGGTCACTGCAACGTGCAGCAGCTGTCGTTCCCTTTTTCTTCCCCCCCCCCCCGGACGCCTCCGCCGTCCTCGTCGACGTTCGAACGAACGAACGTATATGCCGCCGCCGGACCAACCTCGCATCGGTTAGCGTATACGACGCGAGAGGCTCGCGCGTTTAAAAACTCGGAGCCACGTACGAGCGTTTGCCCGTTGTTCCGCGAGAGGAGGAGGAGGAGGAGGAGGAGAGACGAGATCGAAAGGGTGACGCGAGACGAGAGGCGAGGCAACGGGAACGGCCGAGATGGATAGATATAGATAAAAATATAGACGGATATATACGTGCTTGATACGTCCAGTTCAGGGATGAGTCGCGAAAACAACGAATAGCACCCCGGCAGCACGCGATACGCGGTTGGTATAACCGTGCGAATACGAGTACTTACGCGCCATTCAACGTACGTACGTACGCCAATGGTGTTGAAAAATTTGAAATAAAGTAAAAATACGAGAATTAACGGTTCACGGAGGAAACTATTTCAGACGGCAGTGGCGATTGCGGAAGAGAGCCAATTCCCAGCTCCGAGTAATAGACAAGTACTTATATAGCGCTGATTCAAATTGAGGATGTGTTGCAGATATGCGTACTTGCGTTGGCAGGGAGTCCCAGAGATAGGTCACAGATAGAGAGAGAGAGAGAGAGAGAGAGAGAGAGAGAGCGAGAGAGAGAGAGGGGGGGGGGGGGAGCGAGAGAGAGCGAGATGGCTGAAGAGCGAGCAGAAGCCGAGCAAGCGAGCCGCAAGGGCGTCACCTCGTCGGTCCCAGATCCACGACGCGCGGCAGGGTTCTCAACTCCGTTGTCTTTTCGCGAAGCCCGCTCGCCGTTAAGCGTTACGGATGTTATTTCAGGCAACGAATCGTTGACCGTACCGTTGGATGTTCGTCGAACAGGGAACAACGCGGTTCTCGAAAGGTGAAAAACAAACGTTCGACGAGGGCGGAAAACATCGATCGATAAAAATTCGTTGGTGTCACGTCGTTGCCCGGATGCACGCCTGCCCGGGAACTTCCGGCGCGTTTGTATACAGGTACCGGTTTAAAGATCTCGAAGTATCGATTCACCTTTCGTGAATCCAATTTTCGGAACTCGTGCCGATCTACGAGTTTCTAGCCGGGGTTACCGGACAACGACGCGATTCGACCGCGAGGTGGGTAGGAAAAGCTACGCGCGGAAGGAGAGAATCGGAGAGCAGAGAACGAAAACCGGCAACGCGAGAAAAGGGAAATGCACGGTGTAGCGTAGAGGAGGGTACACGCGGCCGCGTATACGCGTAGGAATGTTCAACAGGTGATCGGCCAACCGAAAGTCCGCTGCTTCGGCCACGATCGCGACACCATTTTTCCCCGGTTATCTCTATACGCTCGCGCGAGTATAATTCCCACGTCACGAGGCACGATGCGAGCATCTGGGATCGCAACTTCGACGGGGGTGGGGTGGGGTCGGGTCGAGTCGAGTCGAGTCACGTGGGAGCGAGATGGTACGGGGGAGACGAGGATTACGCGCCGAGCGTATCGCTGCGCGTAACGTCAGAAGTATATCGAAATCATATTCGAAGCACGCGAGAAACATACGTACGCACGCGCGTATCATTCTTGTCGCGGGACGTTTACGGACGTGACTTTCGCCCGGATGCAACGACGACGACGACGATCCTCGACGGATTCGTCGGCGCGGGGAGCGCGGAGAAACATAGCATAGATTGATTTTTCCTTAATCTCGAATTTTCCAAGCTCGCGTCGCGCGTCCTTCCCGCGATCCGACTTTTTGCGAGGAACGCGCGACCATTCGTCCTCGTCTTCGTCTTCGTCGTCGCCATTGTTTTGAAGTTATAACGCGCATCGCGTACTACGCGTTTGCACGGATCCATCCCTCGCGGCGCTCGGGAGTCAAGAGCGATGTAACAGGCTTGCGACTATCAACCTACGCGAGCGAGAAACCTGTCTCGCGAGCCACGCTTTGCGTTCTCCGTAAAATAATAACTCTTATCGAAACGTAATATATTTATTCCGATAGCCACGTTGCTCCGTCTCCGCTTTCCGTTTGCTGCGATTCCGCTCGCACCGCTGGCTCTTCGACGTTCGACGATTCGGTTCACCCCACGCCCAGGTGCAGTCGTGTAAACTAGGTACTTCGAACGTTCGTTCGGCGTATGATTTTCATTTCCCAAAATTTCCAACCCGATGGTCGTTTCGTTCGATCGCGATCGCGATCGCGACGACGACGACGACTCCGTCGACAATTTTCTCCCGTCGCGCGGTCGAGGCGGCATCGTAACCGACGACGTTTCGAACGGTACGAGCCCGTGACGCGACCGGCCTCGCCGCACTTGTTGTTGTCGAGAAAGGTGCGAAACACTGGTTATTACCACCTGACGGAAATCGGACCCCATGCGCGCGGGTAGAGTCGGTCTATCGTCGTCTATCTACGATCCCTTCGTCGCGCGAACGTCGGGTCGGTCGGGTTCGGATCGCTCGGCCGAGGGCTCGCGGGAACGTATAGTTTACGTATCTAGGCGGGCATACCGCTCCGACCATCGGAATCCGTGCGACCAGATGTCGCAGCTTTCGTCGAGTAACCCGACGCGCGTACCACGACCTACGTGGATTCTCACCTCGGCGAGCGGGCGGGATCGTAGGTATAATATAACAACGTTGCGAGTTTTACGGAGGTGGCAGCCTTCCGTCTCGCACGAGCGTACCGATCCCACGCGCCCCGTTCGCGGGCGTGATCGCGGTGCGTAATTTCCTCCCCCAACGAGACGGCAGAGTCGGGCGCGTCCACCGGCAATGGCCGATCGGGATCAACGGGACAATTTTGTTTTGCTACTCCCCCCCCCCAAACCGTTCGTCTCTCGAATCTCAGCTGGTCGTTCTGATACGAATAACTTCTTCGTACGCCTCCCAAGTCGCCTCCCAATGTCCGAGCTACTCGCCCCTATACTCGTTGTCGTTTTCGAACCAATTTCTCGATATCAATAATCGAGAGACTGACGATCCGTTTCGAAACGAATATGCCCGTTACTCTCGAATCAAACCGCGATAAACGTGGGACGACCTCGGGAAAATCCGACGTTACGCGAACCGTACACGCGTGTCCACCTACGGCGTACGTACAGCCTCGTTTCACGTCACGAATTATTACGAATCGACGGAGGGCGATTCAACGTGGTAACGCGGCTTCGACGCGGGCTCGTACGGGAATCGAACCCGTGAACGGACCGCGTGCGTTCGACTCGCGACGACACCAAGGTCAGCGTAGAGCGCTTACTGGAACGTACGCGCGGGCGCGCGCGCGCGCGCGCGCGCGAGAAAAAGCACGCGCTCGCTGGCGTCTCGCCCGATGAACGAACGGGCAGGTGTGTGCCTAACCACGACGGGACTCCCCAACTTTTTCTCTCCTTTTTTTTCCTCGTCGAGAGGAATACGCGCGGTAATCGAACGGTTATCGACGACGCGCGTCGCGTCCGTACCTGGACCCGGGGCACACGTTTCGTCGCTGTTGAACCGCGAGCGTTCCCGTGGGAAAGATCGCCGCGTGATCTCCTATCGGGGATCGTTGTGGCGATTGAAATTACAGTTTCCCGAATGACGCGCGTGTCGTTCGAAATCGATTCATTTCCATCGATTGGTCGAAAAATCGATACGATATACCGAACAAAACTAAATCGACACTTTTTCCAGTGACGTTAGAAACTGGCGTTTCGCTTAACGAGGCGTTATCGATAACAGCAACGAATAAGTAAGCGCGATACGTTTGGTAGGTATATACCCGTACGATTGGTACGATGCGGTACGAAGTAGGTGGTAGGTACGCACGCTTAGGTGTGCACGCGGCAGCGGTTAGCCGTCGTGCACGGTTCCGGACGAATGCGTGGGTCGTATGGTTGCCGCGGTGGTGGTTCGTTACCAGCTCAGAGGGTTCTCCGACGTGTTGAGTTCGACAAAAATTATCGTCGATTCGACCGAACTTCGAACGACGAGATACGTTTCGATCGCCACATTTCAAACCGAATACCCTACCTGTACGCATGGCGGTGGAATCAAACCTGACGTTGCGACGTTATCAAACGCACGGCTCCGTAACTGGGCGATAGTTTTCAGCAGACGCGCAACTCTGGTGCTCGATCCGTTGACGCGCGTTTCATGTCGAGCTTCGCGTAGGGCGTAAAATTTGATTTACGTTTACGATTGTTAATGAGACACGGTAGAGTTTTTTCACGATGCTACGCGTATAAGAATTTCGAAAGGGTACTCCTACGGTCGAGTAACGTATCATGGGAAATCGGAGGAAAATGGAGAAAAAAAAAAAAACAAAAAACCAACTGGTAGCCCCGTGTACCTACGTGTGGTTGGGGTACAACGAAACGTTTCGTTCCTAAACTGTATGTTGTACCTATTAACCGTAGTCGGACTCGATGGAGACGATTGCACTGCGCGCGCCCCAGTCTTGTTGCGCATCCGTGTTTGCGTATCGGGAAACAAACTTCGTTCGTCGGACTGCAGAAGGTGGGAACGGGGGAACGACGGTAATTTTTCCGGATTCTTAATACGCGCGGTCGGATGTGGAGCGATATCAGTCGCGGGACGGAAACGTTCGGGAACCGAACGAGAGATATGCGAAAATATTCGAGTCTAACGCGCCGAACGTTTCGTCGTCCGGACGGATATAGAGATCGTTGCGCGGGTTAGGTCGAATCCACGTGGAGTTCGCTTCGTTATCGCAAACAAATGTCAGAAGCAACGGAATAAACTGTCAACACGAGTCCCGCGATCGCTCGGTATTGGGAAAATCAAGCGTGGACGAGAAAACAAAGTTATAGATATACGTACAGCAATGGAGCTCTAACGCGTACAATTTTTATCCACGCAGGGTAGCACGCGAATTATTGTGGGATTATTTACAAGGGTACGCGGAGGTATTTGTAATAATAGTTTCATCGATGTTCCCCACTCGTGATTTTCGTCGACACCTGTTCGGTGGTATGAGCCACGCGCGTCATATGTACGTGTGTACCCATATATGTGACCTGTCTTCAATAATCATGCCGTTAATATTCGGTTCTCAAAATTTCAAGAATATCGTACAATGAAAGAAAAATTGGGAAATTGCGTCAAAAATGCGCCTTCCATAAAATTACGCCGTTTCGAAACCCTATTTTGGAAGCGAAGCCGTTTTCCTTTTTAGACAAGTTTACACGCGACACGGTACAATTAAAGAATATTAAAAGTAATCGTTAACGGATAAAATGGAATAAAAACGGTAACTCGTAATATTAAGAAAAAAAAATTAAATGTATTGCTTCGATGTTTTCTAGTGACCTTTGAATATTCATATTCTATAGATAAATTAGAAAATCATACTTTCGATGTTGTGTCTAATTTTTTTTTTTCATTTCGCGATGTAGTCCCATCCACGATGATACCAATTAATAGAAAAAAATATAAATTGAAAGTTAATATGAATATTATTTTCGTGTGCGGGTGTGCGTGCGTTAATGGACGATGGCGTTTTGTTCCGCGACGCCGTTATAACGCGTCGTCGATTTCAATGAAATGGGACAATGAAAAATTACCTCTCGTTGCGAGGCTTCGTCAGGTGGCCGAGGAAACTGGGTCCCATTTTGTTAGAAGTACGAGACGAGATTGCTCGCAAACTTCTCTTAAATTGTCACTTCGAAATGGACGATCGAGCGAAACTAACAACAAGGATCTCTGCCCTTCCGATTGCAAACCGTAGGTAACCATGAATCTCGTTTCGTGCTGGTCGTTCCCCGCACAAGGGACACGTGATGCTCGCGAATTAACAAACGATATAACGTATATTCATTGATTTCCGCGACAACGATCGTTTCGTAAACGCGCAAAACGGCTCGAAACAAACGCCGGTCTCTCACCATGGGTTAGCGTAATTTGTGAGATTGGAACGTTCGACTTGGATTTCCGCGGTGAAAAACAAACGACGGCGTAAGAAGGACAAAGAGCGAGAGCGAGCGAGATAGGGAGGGGGAGGGAGGCGGAGAGAGAAAGAGAGAAACAAACGGGAAACGCAAGGGTGAATTTTCGAACTCGTTTGAAAGGTCGTCGATTTCGTTCGCTTACGGGAACGAGTTCAACGATTCGCGAAAATGGTGACCAGTTCGGTCAAAGGGTTATGCCATGTCAGACGAGCGCGTCGAACACGAGACGAAAGATCGGGAAACAACGAGATATACGCGATGGATGCGCGTTTATTATCGTTGGCGATGTGCTGCTCTCGTTGCGCACTCATCGCGACTCGCGAGTGAAGTAAGATACCGCCGAGGCAGCACTGTCCGCATTGTCAAACGGACCAAAACACATCGTTGCGAGGAAGAAAAATACATCACCTCGGCCAACAACGAGACGCGTACGCGTCGATCGTTTGTCAACCGTTCTCACGGGGGCGAGGCTTCTACAATGTACGGGAACACGGGAACCGAGAAACACTGCACGCAACACGCGACAAAGATGGAGGGGTAGGGGGGACGGGGGGAGGGGGAGTAGGGGGACAACGACGAGGACACATAACGACGACTACGCGACAACGACAACGACACGACGACGCGGAGGACGACGAAACAGAAACGACGCGGAAAACGCGACGACACGACAACAACGACGACGACGACGACGACGACGACGACGACGACGACGTCAACGACAACGGTGACTACGACGACACGCACGCTTTCGCACGTATAGTCGCGATCTTCGCGAGACGATCGCGAACGGTCCCGTTACCTTAACCTCCTACAGCTATGATACGACGAGTTGAACGTGTTAACACTCACCAGGCTGTTTGTTCGCGATCTTATTGAAGCAGTTTTGAAACACTTCGTAGAGATGCATCGGCTCGTCGTCGCTGGCCGCCATGTTTCCGAACATCCAATCTGACTGATTCGACGAGAGGGCCGCGGGAGGCGCCACCATCTGCCGATATCGCCGCTCGCCTTATTATCGCAATACGTAAAGCGGTGTACTTGCGTCGACTCGCTGCACACACGCACGCGACGAGATCACGCGAACGACGAGGAGGTATCGCGTCGCACGAACGCGGTCTTCTCGATCCAAGACATTTCGCGACGATGAGGGCGAAATAGGCGTTGCACGATAACGACACGACGGACGGGTGGGTGAGAACGCGTGAACTGCGCGATTGTACGTCTACTCTAAGCACGAACGCGATCGTCTCGGGCGAACTCTGCGGGCACTTGCAGCGTACTACTGCTACGCCGTGCGCGCTCCGCGCACTCCTCTCGAGTCCGGACCGTCGAGAACGAACGTGGCGCCGCGCTACGGCGCTCGGCGGAACGTCAACGACGCGTTCGCGAAATAGAGAGTACGGACCGGTACGTACCAAGTGTGTAGTAGTATACTACATACGCGCGTAGGAGCGAGCGATATGCACGTAACTCCGACTCTACCTATTCACCGATTCCTAGCAACGCGACGCGAGCGGCGGTGGGCAGACCTACGGGATACGGGCGAAGGTCGCGGGAAATACAACGGCGATTTCGCACCGTTTACCACGCGCTGTAACGCGATCGGCCACGCAGGGTGATGCGGTGCAAGACGGTCCTGTGGAATAAAACGGACCTCGTGAAAACATCGCAACATCGTAAAGAAAAAAAATTATACCTATTCAAGAATATGCGTACGTTTACTTCATCGTCTAATAAATTTTAAGAAAATAATAATAATCCTTTGCGTTACAAAGAAACCCCGTGTTTGAACTTTTTTCAAATATTATTTCATCAATTAAGGGCACGAGTGACTCGAACTCGTATTGTGCCGTTGAGAATTTTCACCCCGCATAATTTCCTAAAGGAGAATCGTTGTATCCCATCTTCGCCTCCGTACACGCGCGCTCGGTTAACGATCGATGACGTTGCGTTCGCAGCGAAATTCCCACGAATCAATAATCTCATAGCCGTATCTCGTTGAACGTTGTCGAACGTTGCCGCTCGTTTCGAACGCATTCGACGACGGTAAACGAATTACGAATGGATATAAGCTACGATCTCGAGCAAGCGGTTCGCGACTTTAGTTTGAGCGTACGCTGCGACAAAGACAAGGGGAATACATTACGACGCTGCATGCCCATGAATATTCCACTTGTTTTTCGCGACGCAACTCCTGATTGATTTCAAATCAGCGGACGAATTACGAATCGTCAGCCGGCCGTTGTTCGAAATCGTTCGAACGGATCGGTTCGACGAGCCAAGTTTTTCTCGCCTACCTACGTATCCGAAATTTCAAGAGTCATTATTTTACCCGGTCTCGTCGACTCAAGTTGGGGAAACATGCCGGAGGGCGAAGAGACCCGCGTTTTCATCGAGGAGTCAGCGAGAAACGAAACCGGGAGGAACTCGACGACCGACAACGGTGTTCGTCCGCCGTACGTCAGCTCTATATACGATCTGAACCAAGAGGACACGAATTGGATCGTCGGATCTTCTTTCATAATATTCACGATGCAGACTGGTAAGCGTACCCAACGCGTACATGCTACTCCGCGCGAGATTTATACCTGGGCGACGGTATAGAGAGAGAGAGAGAGAGAGAGAGAGAGAGAGACGGTAAACGAGAGGGGGGAGGGGACGGGGGAAGACAGAGAAAGAGAGAGAAAAGACTCACCTGACGCGACGTCACAGGTTTCGGCATGCTGGAGTCTGGATGCGTATCTTTGAAAAACGAGGTCAACATCATGATGAAGAACGTGGTGGACATTGTTCTCGGTGGTCTAACTTACTGGCTTTTCGGTTTTGGTACGAGCTTCGGCCGCGACGAACCTGACAATTCGTTCGTCGGCGTTGGCGGGTACCTGATAGATCCGACGGTCGACGACGAGATGTTGGGTCCAGTTTGCGCGGCGTTCCTGTTTCAATTGAGCTTCGCTACGACAGCCACGACGATCGTCAGCGGCGCCATGGCAGAACGGTACGCCGTTAACGCGGTAGGATACGAGCTCGCGAGACGATCGAGCATCGGTAGCATCCGCTAACGCGGGGTAGATCCGATCCGCGGTAGATCGGCAGACGCTTATACATACGCATATACTATACGTGGCGTAGGCAATTGTTATCCAACGACGAGATTTTTACAGCTGCAACTTCAAAGCGTACTGCGCCTTCTCGTTCCTGAACACCATAGTTTATTGCATACCTGCTGGCTGGGTCTGGGGTGATCACGGATTCCTCAAGAAACTAGGCGTCGTCGACATAGCGGGATCGGGACCGGTACATCTGGTCGGCGGAACGTCCGGCAAGTGTACACAGCGTATTGAAACGATAATGCATACATCGTGGCACGGGGTAGTTCGAAAAACTGACTTGTATCGGAAAAAATTTATCCGTGATCTCGTTCAGGTAACGAATCGATTCCACTTCAAGATTCGCAACGATCACGCGATATTTACCGAACGATTCACGATGTACCACCGAGAACATACAATCTTACTTTCAAAAGGTGGTTTTTTTTTTTGTTTTTTTTTGGTACCTTTGAACTTTTGCAACGATCCGTGCCAGACAATTCGGAAATGATCGAGCAAAGACGGGTTTGGTATCATAGACTCGTAGAAAGTCTATGGTTGGTATACGTTCGCATCGCGCGTGAGAATGTGGATGCACCAATCGAGACGTTACCTCGGCAATTGGACCGCAGATAATTTGTTTTCTCATACAACCCTGATGCGCGTTACACGCCATGTATACGTACACGCGTATACGCACACACGCGCGCGCGTATATCTTTCTCCTTGGTCGCAGCGTTGGCGTCAGCAATGATGCTCGGACCGAGATTGGGTCGGTACGATCACGGAACGGACCCGTTGCCGCTCGGGTGTCCGGTAAACGCGGTGATGGGAATGTTTGTTTTGTGGTGGGTATCTGCTCGATTGTTCTTACTCCGATGTATACGTATAGATAGGTATGATACGCACGATTGTTTCAAGAAGCGCATCGTTTGTTCTTCTTTCGCGCGCCGCGCTCAAGGTGGGGTTGGCTGGCGTTCAATAGCGGGAGCACGTACGGTTTGAGCGGTGAACGGTGGAAATACGCAGCCAGAGCCGCAGTTTCCACGATGATGGGCAGCATCGGTGGCGGTCTTGTCGGCTTGGCAGTCGGCTTGTTCGGTCCGAAAGGAATCGACGTCCTCAGCCAGATCAACGGCATACTCGGTGCTTTGGTATCCGTAACAGGTGATCAAAAATAACGTTCCTGTTCGATGCGCGGAGATTTACGGGAAATTTACGTCGAGTTGTTTGTTGATAACCGTGATCGTTTTGCGTCGAAGATCTATCCCGATCGCGTGACTAGATGTTTTCGCGGGTAGGAGACATTTTTTGAAAAATTTCCTTCCAAACAGTGCCGATTTCGTCGCGAAAACGTTGCTAGGAAAACGATTAGGATAGATTATCGGCTCGAAGCTTGATCGCGGATATATCACCGATATCGAAAACGAGCGACTCGATCTTCGCGATGCGAAATCGTGTCGGATAGGTACGCGTACGTACCTACCTGATACGCGTACGTCAAGATCAACTACAGGTGCTCACAGTTCCATCTCACGTTATCGCGCCAGGGGGATGCTTTCTCTACCGGGCCTGGGAGGCGTTGCTGGTCGGAATGGTCGGCGGCGGAATAGCCTGTTTCGTGATGCCCGCGTTGGATCGAGTCGGCATAGATGATCCGGTCGGCGCATCCGCGGTTCACGGTACGGTCATCCAATTAAACCATCAGTTGTATAACTTATCGGATAACATCCAAACAAACGGGCTTTCCAAACATAAAATTTGGTACCTTTCTCAATCACACGCGCGTCAGATGGACGAGTCATTTATTCCAAGCGTTGCCGATTCGTCTCACATCAGTTGGCGACATTTGGTTATAGTTAAAGTTATACTATTTTCGTGCAAACGGGGCTTAACGATGGAGCGCTGCTAACGGATCCTGCAACGGAAAAGCAGCAACAACAATATCGACAATTGCAATAACAATTATAGCCAAGAAAAACTATCGGCATTTCCGCTCGCGAGGTGAATTATGCGAATCGTTGGAGGATCGTATCGCGCGTATCCCGATCTTCCAAGTGCGATCCGGTTATAATCGTCAGGCGGTACCTACCTCTGCACTTTTCATTGCACCGAGTCGTCGCGAACGCGCGGTAATACTTCTCGTACGCGAATGGAAGACATGGGTGTACGGTGATTTTACGCGGAATTTTCGAGCCTCGACGAGGTGTTTAATCGCATTTGATACGGTGGTCGTTTCGTCGTCAGGCGCCAGCGGTGTGTGGGGTGTGCTGGCCATCGGCTTGTTCGCCGACGATCCACGCCCGTTGAACACGACGAGCGGAAGAAGAGGTTTGTTCAAGGGTCAGTAGCCTTCTTCCCGTTCGACGACGACGACGACGACGACGACGACGACTCGATTTCGCGGGTCGCTCCAATTACCGCGAGTACAACGACAGGAGATTAAGCTGATCCGTATAACGCGGGTTTTTCCGCAGGTGGAGGATGGTATCTGATGGGGGTACAATGCCTGTCCGTCTTTTGTCTCGCCAGCTGGAGCTTCGCGACGTCGGTCGTCTTGTTGTGGGTGAGTCGAGGTGTCCGTGAAATGGGAGCGCGATTTTCGACTGGATTCGCGTGACTCGTAACGTTCGACGCTTCCCGTAATTTTTCCAACGAACGTTTCCAGTTGATCGACAAGCTGATACCGATCCGAATGGACGCGTGGAAGGAATTGGTAGGCGCAGACTTGATAGACCATCGCGTTCGGCACGTGCAGGTACGTTGAGCGTTGGGGAGTCGATTCCACCGGATTTCGTGTGAAAATGCCAAACTCGTCCACGCGCGCTTCGGAGCGTTGTCCCACGATATTTCCAACAAACGAGCTTGCTTCAGGTCGGCGTGAGTCGAGCGATTTCGGTGCTGCGGCCGTTTCCGGGACACGACGATCTCGCGGACGTGACGCGCGTGGGTTTCAATCCAGGTACGCGCGTCGCCGTGGATAGCACAAAATTACGAGCTGTTCTGGTACATCGCCATTTCTATCCTCGTTTGTCGCAGGTCACGAGCTTTATTTGTCGAAGTACGAACGTGCCAGGCGAAATCAAAAACTGTTGAAGTTGTTGAACCGCGTACCGACGAAACGACGCAGTTCCGCTCGCGGCGGTGAAATTGCGACGATATCCGCCGATTCGCGGCGAATGAGAACCGTCGAAACCTCGAAGTTGCCTTGGATCGACTGAACTGAGCGCTGGGGAACGACCGTGGGATAAATTGCGTGTGGAATTTGTTAGATTGTAAATTTATTATAAATGTATAAATAGCGATACAAATACGTAGCGGCGGCGCGTCGATCGCGCGAGACTCGCCTTGACGTCTTTCGTCCAGGTAAGTGTTGAACGACTGGTCGTCGCGTCGCCGCCAACGTCTCCGTCGAAACGATATCGTCCCGGGTGTATGTATATGTACACGCGAGTCACGTGTTCCACGATTCGTCGGGCGCGCAACAACGGAAATAAACGAAATATTCCTATAAATGATACCTACCATCTCTCTACTCGACGCGATTCACTCTCATCTGCCTGAAAATCTCAAACGGAGAACGGCACGACGATTTCTTCGCGAATGAATATCTGAATGCGGAGAAAAAAATTAAATAAATAAACGAATACGCGAACGTACGAATTAATAAATAATAATAAATAAATAATCATCTACGATGCCGAATTACAAGAGACGGAGGCGCGTCGCGTTAACGAAACGGAATATCGTTAATGGTATTCGTTGAATCTCGGGGCAATTTTTCGCTCGCGATGAACGTTCTGCAATTAGATATATCGCATTGGATCTTTGTTCGAGGACAAATTCCAAGGTAATTTAACGGTTGATAGAATTTTCACCGAGACAATGAGTCACGTACAGGATTGAACAGAGGAGACCAGATGTTCAAACGCCGTAATAACGCATTTTACTTTGCGAAAACTTGAAACAAAGCAATGACCGCGAGGATATCGCACGCGCTACTGGGAAAATATTTTCCGTTCCTTCTCATCTTCTACGTTTTCAGCGGCAAACAAAATTATACTACTATGTACAATTGAGGTAAACGTCGAACGACGAAATCTCGAGCTATGCAATTGTAGTGTTTCGAGAGAGCCGCGATTGCGGTTGCATAACGTCGTCAGAACCCCGAGTCACGGATTACTGGGCGCGGAAGACGAGAGCATTTTTCTAAGAGATATAACAAAATAATAAATACGTATCGGTTGTACTGACGCCCGAAATACTCGGCATCGGAATCACAAAAATAATGACTAATCAAAAATAACGCATTATCCGATATCGACAAAATTTCGAACGGATTTGAATTCAATTATCAGCTACCAATGTAACGGACGACGGACTGCCCGTCGCATTATTCGATAATGAAGCAATGCGTGATGCAATAGAGATACAATTACCCGGTAGGGAAAAAGTTTCGTTACGGATTGAACCATCGTTGTTGGCCGAGATTCGCTAAAAAAAAAAAAAAATCCTACGCGATTTCTGTTAAGCTTTCAACATTGATACTTCCGTTAGCGATCGTCGCGAACTGTTTTTTTTTTTTTTTTTCGAATCAGTTGTCGACGCATTACCCTGTGGAAAATGTACGATTAACGCATCGACTATCCGTTACCAGAATAATGCATCGTTTGCAACGTTGCTTTTGCGCTCCGAGTCACGATAACTAGCCGAATGCCGAAATTATAGGTCTCACGTTCTGCGTTTGCATGTTGCTCGTTGGTGGTTCGTTGGAATTTCATAACACGCTACTGGCAGCCCATTGGGCTACTTCCGTCGGTAATCCCGAATAGCTTCTCACAGATTCCGTGACTTGGTGCGGAGTCAAGAGAAATTTGTAGAGTTGATACTCCTTCTCGACACGAGCAGTCGGCCCTCCGACCGGCGCCAGAAATTCTAGATTCTGCAACAACGATGAAAATCACTCGAGGTGGCGGGAACGGCGACGAACGTTCGTCGAGGCAGCTGCCTACGAACGAAACGACGTCTTACCTTTATATGCTCGAACGCTTTCATGATTACTGGTCGCTGAACGCTTTGTATGGAAGAGTTTTGATTGGCGAACTTGACGTATCGATTCAAAACCATCTCGAAATTAAACGGCTCGCCGTCATAAATTTCCGACTGGTGCTTCATGGCAATTATCTACGAACAATGAATGCGGTTAGGAAGGAATCCATCGATAACGGGTGAATTAATCGGGCTCTGGGCATCGTGGGCAATCTCACCAAACACAACTCCAGAACGGACAGTCCTTCGAGCATAACCGATTTGTCGTCTTGGCAGAATAATTCATATGCCTCGAGGAAGTCGTTCGTCTCCAATCTCGGATGTTTATCGGACAACGAAGAGACGACGAGGGCCAAAAAATTTCTGAAACTTCTCTCCCCGATGTCCACGCGATACATTCGCCTCAACAGATCAACCACGGTTGCGTCGTGAGTTAAGTTTGTCACGTACTCGTTCCATACCGTGCCGAATTGCGGATCGATTTTACAATCATCGTATTGCTGTTCCGTTTCATTAATGTTCTCATGGTCGGGTAAACTGAGCAGATGTCGAAACAACTTCAGCCTATCGTCGAACGCTGCGATTGGCTCTTCCGAGCCGGACGTATCCCCGGGGAAAAGGAATATTTGACGATGTGAAAATCTCGACTTGACCCTCTTTTCCAACAATTCGATTACGTCCAATCGGCAAGTTATACCTAGCACGCATACCGGAGACTGAAAGAAAAAAAGAAACGCCGCGCGCCGCGCGCCGCGTACAAGGAGACGATCTTTCTTTGAAATTCTATTCCGCTAGCAGTTATGATTTCCTATCATTTCTCACCTGTGCCGATTGAGCGACGTCGAACAGATTATACAGCAACGTCTGATTTTGATGAGTGCAAAACAAATCGAACTCATCGAGGATGAAAATGACAGGCTTCGACCACTTTTTCTCCCCGGACTTCAAACATTCCAACAAGAAGGTCAAATTCTCCGCGAAACTGCCAAAAACTTTAT
Source organism: Arge pagana (assembly GCA_963969455.1). Lineage (NCBI taxonomy): Eukaryota > Metazoa > Arthropoda > Insecta > Hymenoptera > Argidae > Arge > Arge pagana. The sequence continues at coordinate 16,627,813 of OZ018315.1, read as the reverse complement.
CTTTCACCACATTTTCCAGCTGCATTTGGCGGGTAGCATCCTTCAAGGCGACCCGATCGTCCGTGTGAACGAGGCCGTGCAAACTGACGACGAGCGCGTTATCTTTGAATACCGTGGAGGTGGAAAGTTCCTTCAAGACGCTATTAACCAGCTGCAAAGATCGCCGCGTATATTATTAGTTTATACCGAATGACCACGATCGAGCATCGACAAGCCAATTAATGTAAAGCGAGCTAATCATCAAACGAAAGATAAAGAAAGCTCGAGCGATCTTACCGTTGTTTTACCACATCCCCTTGGACCGACGAGAAGTGCCGAATTGCTCTCGCCCGTCTCGACGGTTCGCAAGATAAGCTCGAGAACGTTACGTCGTTCTTTCGCGTGATGTCGAAACTTCGTCCCGGGACACATTATCTTGCGTTTCAGATATTTCCTGGTCAATAGTACCATGTTGTCTTGAAAATCAATAGCCATGCTCTTCTTTCGGCTCATTTCGTACGAATCATACGGTCGAGGAACACCGGTTGACAAACTGAAACGATAGTAATTAACCTGAGTTTGACGAAACGTAACATTTATTCAGCGTTTCACGTCATTTGAATCGTTCCGTATACCGTACCGAGGGGAATCGATGGCGATGATGATTTGGGGATCTGTCGGATCTGTCAAATGGGCAGACGTCACCTGGTGGCAAAGTATGTTGTTAGAATAAAACGGACACGTTAACACGCACACAGTGGTAAGATGATTCCGAATTGTTAACTTTCTATCGATTATAAAGTCAACAACAATTTATTAGGTATACGATTTACGGATAATGGAGTCTACGATCTTAAGAAGAAAATAAACGACCGGCAGGGAGACGGTCGAATCCAGTCCTACCGCCGCGACGCGGGACCCAACCATCAACCGCCTAGAGTCGCTCGTCCCTGTACATACATTACAATCAATTCACCGCTGCTGACTCATACTGACTGCTACTGACGACCGTAAGGCTCGATTACTCGAACACAGTCGCGAAAGATGCTAGCGAGTAACCGTAGTAATTGCAATTGCAATTGCAACGAATCGCGATGATTGCCGATGCACCTGCGAAGGGACGAACAGCAGGATTCTCTTTACTAGTTTGGTTGCGCGCAGCAGAACAACCAAGTGCTGCGCGTTGCGGCGACGAGCGACGTCGCTGTACCAAACAAAGATGGCGGACGACGAGCCAAAGACGTCGGAGAAAGTGAATTGCACGTTTGTTTTTAAGAAAAGCAAGATCCGAAACAATGCGAGGAGACGTCGCGACGACGTAGAAACGCGAGAAGGCAAGTAGGCGATGCATCGTACGAGTTATATTCCCGACCGGGACTTGTGATCGCGCATCGCGTTAGTATCGACTCGTGTCAGGTTATATCATTCCACGCGCGTCTTTTGCCATTCGATATTTTTTTCAATCCACGTTATTCGCGTATGAAAGATTTTTCTGTTGTATTTTATTTTAGTGTTTTTTTTTTCTTTCTTTTTGCTTGCAGAGAGCAGCGACGACGAAACCACGGTTTTTAAGAAAGCAAAGAAAATCGACGAACGGAATCCTCTACGCCAGAGCGTGAGTCGTTCTTCGTTAATTCCGTAAAGAATTGCTCTCGAATTTCGGTACCCATCAGCCGTTGGGCGTTGATGTAATCTGGATCGCGGAACGTGTTCTTTTACGATCGTTTCGACGAGCTACGGGCGGGTCTCCGAGCCAAACTCGCACGCCTGGATCAGTTCAAGAAGTCTAAATGTTATAATCTTTAGACCCATTCGAAGAAACATCGATCGTCGTCCGGTGACGAATCTCCAACCGATCAGGATGTGACAGTCTCGTACAAGAGTAATCGTACCGCGGTGCTAGCCGGGCCAAGCGATCAAGGTGCGACGGCCATTCTCGAGACGGAGACGGAACTCGACAGGGATGCCCAGGCGTTGTTCGAAAAAGCTCAAAAGATAAACGAGGTACCGTTGATCATTTATAATTCACATTTCCCTTCAAAGTCGAAGGAAAAAAGTTTTTTCACCTTCGAGACTTCCATTTCAATTTTTCCATCAGGAGCTCGAAGGTAAAGCGGACGACAAAATATACAGGGGATTGAACAACTACGCTCAGTATTACAAGAAGAAAGATACGGCTGCTGGTAACGCTTCGAGCGGAATGGTACGCAAAGGACCTATTCGAGCCCCTGCTAACCTTAGAGCAACGGTCAGATGGGATTACCAGCCTGATATCTGCAAAGATTACAAAGAAACCGGGTTCTGCGGATTTGGAGGTCGGTATCGCGCAACGACGTTAACATCTTTCCAGACTCGTCCGCACGGGGGAACGATCCCGTTCGCCGTGATATCTACGCCGTTTGACGCGTTAACGTTCGGTTTCAGACAGCTGTAAGTTCTTGCACGATCGATCAGACTATAAGTTGGGCTGGCAGTTGGAACGGGAGGCAGCCAGCGGCGAATTTAACGACAGCGGAGACGAGGATGACAAGAAATACGAGATCGATAGCGATAGCGACGACTTGCCGTTTAAATGCTTCATCTGCAGGGGGGCGTTTGTGGATCCTGTCGTAACAAAGTAAGCATAGATTTTTGTTGAAAAGAAGGAGAGCCTTTTTTTGACTCGTGAGAAAATGAATCTTCTTTCGTCCAGATGCAAGCATTACTTTTGCGAGAAATGCGCCTTGGCGCGATACAAGAAGAGTACCAGGTGCTTCGTGTGCAACGTCCAGACAAATGGTACGTTCAATCCAGCCAAGGAGCTTATGAACAGAATCGAAACGGAAGAGGACACGGAGAAGGCTGACGAAAATGTTGCCGAATAACAGTTGCGCGATACGCGATTGCGACTGTACATTTTGAATGATTTAAACCGATTAAACCGATTAAACCGATTTTCTATTACAACTCTTCTCCTCGTTTCATTTATGCTCCAAATGCCATTGAAATATCGCGACGACGAGGGGAATCGATTTTCGTTTCTCAAAACACGAAAAACTTCGCGCGTAAACGTTTCAGACACCCTATCATTAACGGGCACAAGATCAGCTCTGTTCGTCGATAGTTGGCTCTGCAGAGCGATCGACTATTCTTAGTTACAGCCGGCCGAACCGACCTGATCGGTTATCCGTCGATCACGTTTGTTCACGCGGGTAAAGTGCTTTGGGAAACCAAATCTATAGTCTCAGCGAAGATGATAACAATGCCTAACTATCTCGAGGACGTTGTACTTCGTAAACCCGAAGCTCTTACAACGGTAAGTTGGCTTGTTGGCTTTCGACAAACATAAACGAGCCAGAGATCGCGCATATACGAGCCAAATTAAGAAAAAAAGCGAAAACAGACATTTTCGAGAACTCGAGTGAGAACTTCTCCCTGATTTTACTCCGTAAAGAAAAGCAGTCGTTGCTTCAACGAACGCGGTAAAAAGTTGGCTCTGAAACGAAGACGCTTCAGATACGCGTTGACTAGTTTATCAAAGATCTTCGCGACGCGAGAGAGATTAAAGATACCCTAGGGCGGGTGTTCGACGGGGGAAAAAGGCTTCGGGATCTTGTTGTAAGATCTACAACTACGGATTCCTTCCATATATGTATCATCAATATACGCACCAGTTTTCAGAGTAGTGTAAAAATATATCCGTCGAATATTTCCGAAGCGAGGAAGAGACAGAGAGAAGAGAGAGAGAGAGAGAGAGAGAGAGAGAGAGAGAGAGAGAGAGAGAGAGAGAGAGAGCAACAGCACATAACGATGAATCGTACCGGCGAGTTATCCGTTCAAATATCTTACCCAGCCAAAGTCGAAAAGGAAGATAGAATTGTAAAACTTTGTTATACACGTGCTCTATACATGGGGTACGTCGCGTAGCTACCCACACACTCGCGGGTACATCGGTTCTACAGAGGTTCGTCGTTTCCCCATATACCGTCACGCGACCAGGATATAATCGCGCTCGCGACGAGAAGGGTGCGTTCCCGAGAGCTGAAAGATTTCCATGCGCGCGCGCGCGCGCACCCGTACGCGTTGTATACGCGTGTAAGCGTTCGACACAGCCGTTTCGACGCACCATTCCGGCGTGATTATCCTCGTAGACGCGTAGCTACCTACTACACAACTGACAAATTGGCGCCAGCAGTGGAAGCGGTAGGATAAGAAAAAGGCCGCCCGGAAACAACGTATGTATGTATGTCCGTATGTGTATGTACCTGTGCGGTAGATCCGACCCGTCGAGGATAAAATCGCGGAAGGGAGGAAGGAGAAAATAAATGAAACAAATCGAAGCGAGTCGCTGCTACCCCGTCGACCGGACGCGTGACGTGTGACGCGTGACGCGCGACGCGCGTACGTACGTTTGGTTGCGCGTGTGCGGGGAAAAAGAGCCTTTGGCTACTCCGAGAGCTCGGCTTTCCTTTCGATATCCGTCGCGCAATTGTTGACAGGTGAGAGCGCAACCATTTCGTAAAGCAAAGCGACGGGAAATGATATATTAAACGCGCGTGGCACGGCGAGTCGATTCGCGAGAATCGAACGAGAATCCGGTGAATTGTAATCGAGCGAGGGTCACCGCGGTCCTCCCTCGTCGCGTTCGCCGGTACGTTCGCGAATTTACGCGCGTTGCGAGGTGGTGTGTGCAGCAGCCCGTGCCGTTGGCCGTGAAATATACCAGCTTAACAACGGTGAACTACGGATTCGCATCGCGGATGCGTGAAAAGCGTACCTATCGTGCGCACGGGTGACGAGCGCGTTTCCACGGCTTCGACCTAATTCCCTTCCCGTTTGTCGATATCCCGAAACCGCGTCGTTGGTTAGCAACAGCGCGATATATAACTATGTATAAATATATATCGGATCGCGAGTAGACCCGCGCGAAATCATCTCGTCGAACGGATGTCCGAACGGAGGCCGCCTCGTTATTAGGCGTTGTATCTTCGTCCAGCTTGATAACAACTATTATCGATTCGAACGAGGCTCGGTACTAGCCAGATCGAAAATATCAGCCGTTCCGCGCGCCGCACGGGGTGGACCTCTGCCTTCCCGGTTAGTAGTAGCTCGTTCGAATCGATACGCGATATTTCCGTGCTTCGGCTGAAAGCCGACGAAAATCATTACGAATCGTTGGCAAAGTTTCGTATAGTCCGTCGTCGACGAACGGAATCGTCCCGGTACAGTGACGCGTGGCGCCTCGTTACGTGCAAAAAGTTGCATCCACGCTGCAAAGGGAGAACGCGACGGGGGGTGCAGAGGTGCGTGGGTGGGCGCGCGTTCGTTCGTGCGTGCGTGCGCGTGACTGGCAACGAGAGCAGGAAATAGTCCTCGTCGATCGCGTTATATCGGAATCATTGAAATTCGAAGGATCGTTTTCCGTAACGCGCGAAATCTCCATGTACTCGCGTGTAAAAGTACGTTCGTCGATTCTCCGCGATCAAACGCGTCGACCGCGTCTTGTCATTGAATCCGCGTCGCTCGAACGAAACACCCGGTAACGCGTGCGTTGACGTTAAATTCAACGTATGCGTTTCTCGACGATCATTCTCTTCTCCGTATCTAGTCTCGTCAACCGAACGCTCAAGCACGGGTAAAATGCTCGGGCTATACTTTGGTTCGCGTTGGTCTAAACGTGTTCCGGGTTAAAGATTGATAGCGGCGAAGCCTCATCCCCGAAAGCTTGACGGCGACGTTTTTCTTTTCGTTTTTTTTTTTTTTAAGTTTTTTTTCTCCCACGCACGCACGCTCGTCTACGACGCTCGCACGAACGCAGAAGTGTACGTAATCGCTCGAATGTATTGTCCGTCGATTATCAGGTTTACTCGGAGACGTCGATCGAAGTGATCGAGTGGTAGATGACACTCGTCTCGTAATCGAGAACAAAAAAACCAAAGAAAAAAAAACTCGGAAGTTGGCGAGTTGAGAAAAAGTTATTCCGGTCCAATTTCCGCGAATATCGTCGCCCGAGTATCGCCGGAGCGTACCATCGTAAGCGGACGACGCGATCGACGAATACATCCGGTGCTAGGGCACCAAATTGCTAAACTGTATCCCGCCACGCGTGTAACGAAATAATCAAGCCAGGTAGGTATACAAATTGATATCATTGCGATCGTTATAAACCCCTGTGAGTTGTATACTGTAGCTGACACGCGGGCGTAAGAAGAGTGAAAAAAAAGGAGAAAAAATGAATCAAAAAACCGTGAAATGGCGGTCGGTCGATTCGACGGCGCGTATCGTCGCATCTCGCGGACGGATTAAAAAAAAAAAATTGCCTCGAGAATCGTCTCGCGATAGAGGAGTTTGACAATTTCGTTTTCCGTCGCGTCGAACGTACGTGCAATGACACGTATCTAAAACGGTGATCCGATTCGTCAAAATTAAACTTTGTACGCGAGGCGAGATAACTTGTAGAATTTTCGACGCATTTACCATTTTCTACCCGGTGGTAACGATTTGAGTTGGAAATAGGAAACGTTCGAAAGATCTTTATGCCAAGGTTCCGTCAACTTCCTCGAGAAGAATACTAATTGTGGGGATGCAACGGGGAATTTAGAGGATTCATTCGTCGACACATCGTTCGAACTGTGAATCCGACCAAGGCATCTATCCTACGCGTGCCTCGCGTACAACGTAAACTTCGATAACCGCCTTTGGACCTTGACTATTTTCCGGACGATCTTACAGCTTACGGGCGATAAGTCGCGAAAAACACCATCCACGGAGCCGCGAAATTTCCGCGAATGCATTTGGAATATGATTTTATCGTAGCTGTGACACGGCAGTTGTTACGGCAAACGAAAATATTGGACGATCAGGTATTTGCTCGCGTTTTACGAAATGCCGAAGCACAACGCTAACGGAGCCGTGCGCGTAGCGGGCACACGAAAGACCATATAAATCATAGTTTTATCGCCTTCAACAAATGTTTGCTCGCCTCCTCGAGATACGCATCTTATCGCGCTAAATTCTAGCACTCGTACGAGCACCAGATCGTGTCTCTCCTCATTTTCTATCACGTACCTACCTCATTATCACTCCGTTATCTCGATCGCCAAACCATATGTTTTTTCGCTCTATTGTTTTTTTCTCGATCCAACGTCTCGTTCGCGAATAAGGTCGTTGTTTTCTTTTACTGTTTTTGACAACAGCGCGAAATATCGGGAAATTGGTTCGCTTCCGCGAGAGATTTCCTCGCAAATTTATCCGACTATCGGAAGTATCGGTTGCTCGGACGAGTACCGCGGCCGGGGCGCGGGGGTGGGGGGAGGTACACCCGAAAAACCCGGAGGCACGGGAACGCGCGTACGTCGTACGGTAGTGAGTGCACCCGACCGATTGCAATTGTTATCGTCGCTCGCGTGAAAACGTCGAACATTGGGAAAGATACCGCGCGGGGAACTCGGGGGATGCGAACGTTGGGTAAGTCGAAAGAATAGGCTAAGTTTTCGTGGAAACGATAATCGAACGAAAAGACCGCCGACCACCGAACTGTCCGAAACGTTCCATTGTCACCGATCGTAAAATCGCCGGTTGCGATTGTTCGTGTAAGTAATTGGAGAGCGATCCGATACTGCCACGAATCGAAAGAACGCTCGTATGTTCGTTTGTTTGTTTGTTTGTTTGTTTGTTGGTTTTCCTGTGCTTTCGCGTGCCCTTTCTCCCCAGCGACGCCTCGCCGAACATGGACGCGGCTAGTTAGACGAACGGATATCTGATTTCAGATGGTTTGCGGCCGTGATGCCCTCGTCGGAGGAGGAGAGCTTGTGGCTCGTCGGCAGCGGCACGACCGGAGGTCCAGGCTCCGCGTCGGGATCATTAGGTTCAGTGGGATCCGTGCGAGCGGCGTCGTCGGCCGGGGGCGGACAACGACCATTGGCAATTAGGGCCGGTTTATACACCGAGGAAATGTCAACGTCTCAAACGACCAACGCACCGGTAGCCGGCGTCGCGCCAGCCTCCGCCGATCCAGCGGAGCACGATTTAATAGATTCCAGCTCGGACGCGACGCTCTTGGCACAATTTCACGAGGACGCCATAAAACAGGCGAGTGCGCGTTCCGTCGCCAATCGATTCGCAGCGGCGAATTGACGTTATCCGCCGAGCAGGGTGACTAGCTGCGAGTCAATTTCTTTCCTGTTTATCATTTTTTTTTCTCTATCAACGATTCAATTTCAACGAACACACGCGTACTTACGCGTCGAGTACGTTGTTGGCGGTACACCGTGGCGCGGCAACCAAATGCGCGTGGGACAATTGAAATCTATCGCAGTAGTCACGCGGGGCCGGGTGAATCCCCTGTCGAGCGCCATGGACTACCAGGCGCGTTCCAGGGGGGGGGCGCGGAGTGCGGAAAACGAGCGGGCCCATGGTCTCTGGCCGTCCCCCAGAGCGTTCGTAACGATAATACTTCACGTACGACGATTCCACCACTTTCCAATGGTATTTTCGAACACATGTTTTGCTCCGCTTCGGTGCCGAGATTCAGTGATATTCGTGCGCGCGAGTACTCCGACGTAATATTATTTTCGAAATCAAATTAAACGTATCGATACGATGCGATCCTCGGTCGATCTCCGTACTTCTATCGATAACGGTTATCTACGACTAATCCTCGCTATGATGAAATACGTTTTAAAATTCCCGCAAGATGGTCCCATCCGACGTCGCTTGCCGCTTGTGTTCGCCCGAATCAACGATTCTCAATTCTCAAAATCAACTTTGCTCAACGCGGCTTCGTCGTTGCGATTTTCGCGAAAGCCTACTCGATGCGTTTCAGATGTAGTTGTCGACGCGATAAGAGGCGAGCCGAACCTGAAACTAATCCTTGAATCGCTTCGTTTCCAGGCTGGCGTTGGTCTCTTCCAAGCTTTGGCTGCGCTGTGCGCCGGACTCAGTCTCGCTGCTGACACCGTTGAATTCTTTGTCGTACCCTACATCCTTCCCAGCGCCGAGGTTGAGCTTTGTATAGAGGACAGTGAGAAAGGATGGCTCGGTAATGAATCGTTCGCTGGTTCGAACGACCGTTCCGGTGAGCTGGCTGAAATCTATGAATGATAGATTTGTCGTCTTCTTATCTGCAGGTAACATTACGCTGGTCGGATTGGCCATCGGAGGCTTGTGTTGGGGTGGTCTAGGGGATCGCTTGGGCCGACGAAGAGCACTCCTCTCCGCGATGGCCGTACACGCTCTGTTCAGTAGCGTAGCTACGTTTATGCCGACCTACGGTACCTTTATGACAGCCAGATTCTGCTCCGCTGTAGGGTAAGTGGCACCGATCGCACGCGCACCGAGGTTTTACCTACGTCCACGGTAAACGCGTATGTTTTCTCCCGTGAACGGACGCGCGTCCGAGTGGTCGGTGAAATATTTGCGAAACACCCACGTACGACGCTCGATTTGGAAAGCATCACCGCAACAAATCCACGAAATTGTTACCAAACAAATTATATAAGTTGATTTTCAAATGTCTCGCGCGCTAGGCCGAGTTTCCCTTCGTTTTTTCTTTCCCGTTTCACGGAAAATCGCGATCCTGGTGCTTCCTCGAATGGAATCGGCGCGGAGATAAAGGGATACGTGATAACGAATTAAAATTATTGCCCTTTCAAACAGTGTCGGCGGAGCTTTACCATTGGCATTCTCTTACTTGGCCGAATGTTGTCCAAGATCGAGACGTGGGCGTTGGACGGGGATTCTGGTTGGCGCAGGAGCTCTGGGCGGTGTTTACGCCGCTCTTCTGGCCTGGGCAGTCGTCCCGTCTACGGGTGAAATGGTCGTTCTCGAGAACAAAGAGCATTTCAGTGCCTGGCATCGTTTCTTGCTGCTCTGTTGTCTGCCCGCTCTTAGCGCGACCATCGGCCTCGTCTTTTTGCCGGAAAGTCCCCGTTACCTGATCGAGGCTGGCCGAGATGTCGAGGCCATGATGGTGTATCAGGTGAATCAGCGTTTTCGTACTTTGATCCGAAACAACGATTTCACGTTCACCCTCGAAGATGTCGAGCGTCGCTGCTTCCGTCCCCGGCGATTACATTGTCCCTTTCTCGCCTCTTCTCCCCAGAGAATATACAAACGGAACAGTTCTCGCAAGGGTGGTAACGGGACGCAGTATCAACTTTCCGAGCTCGAGTTACCGAGTAAACGTCCGAAGGGCTTGGCACCACCTTCTCCAGCTGCGCACGCCAGTGTTCTGGCCGACATCATGTATTCCATTGAAATGGTAAAGTTGCGCGCGACCGCTTTCTCATCGTTACGAAACGAACGATACGTCAATTTTGTTTTAGTTCTGGAGTTCATTTCTGCAATTGTTCACGCCTCCGTATATCCGAATCACGATCGTGCTCTTCATCATTTGGACGGCTGCTGCGTTCGGGTGAGTCTCGATAATTCTCCCTCATCCGAGAAATAGATTTCCCCGGTACCTTTACTCGTTTTCTACGCACTTTCCTCGAAGCTGTCTCGATGTTTTTATACCGTTTCGTACGTAGCCTCTACGGACTCATGGCTTGGTGTCCTGAATATTTGAAACTCTTGAAAGCAACGGAATACGAGGCTAAGGCGATCCGCTACACGGGCAAAACGCATATCGGTCAGACCTTCAACGGGTCGTTGGAAAATCTTCAATACAAAGATTCCAAGTTCTTGAATTGCAAGTGAGTGAGCGAGCGACGAATCAGCGTCGCGAGAGTCCCCTAATCGAGCTCTGGTAAAATATTTCAGGTTTACCAAAATGACCTTCAATCACGTCGAGTTTGACAACTGTACCTTTCAGGCAGTCGAGTTCAGCAGTATCAAGTCCAGCAAGACTCACTTTACCGACAGCGTTATTGTCGATTCGAAGCAAGTATATAAGCGATACGCTTTGTTGCCCGACGAGGGCGCAACGAAACCGTCGCGAACCGAATTACTGATCTATTCCGATTCTCCTCCTTTCATCCAGATTCGTCGATACGGATTTATCCGCGCAAGTATTTACCAGGTGCAAACTGGAGAACAACACGGAGTTGAGCCTCAGCGGACCGTGTCCCACTCTCGACCTGGACTACAACATTTACGTAGAGGAAGCGCTGCACGGACATCTCGTCGCGCAATTGGCCTTCGTTCCCGCCGCAGCTCTGGCTGGTTTCGCGCTTACCATCGCGCAACGGCCAAAAATGATTGGTAATAAACGGTCGTACGTTGCGGATTTGTTTCGACTACCAACACCATCCTCTTGGTTAATTTCAGGCATATCGTTGCTTCTGTCGAGCATCGCCGCGTTATGCCTCGTGCTGGTTGGCACCGACAATTCGGCAGTGCTCGGCTTCGAAGGAGGATTCATTGCCGTGTACGCGGTCGCTTGGACGTCGCTTACCTTAGCAACGATCGAGAGCTTTCCCTCGCATTTACGGTACACGCTTTTCCCGTTCTTTACCATTCTCGTTGGGATCCGACGAAAAATCTCGCGCCCGCTCGCCCGCTTTACTTTAGCCGTTTCTCGACATCGCCGCTCGTTTTTTACTTTCGCGACATCCCCGAACAAATATCCGTTCGCCGAGCGATCGGATTTGACCGACTGGCGGCGGATGTAGGCTTGCGAAGACGAAGAAAACTGACAATTGTTTCGCTTGCTCTCTTAGCTGCACTGGTTTCGGTTTCATGACGGCTGGAATCCGTTTATCCGGTTTGATAGGAACGGCGACGTATCAGACGTTGATCGGAGCTCCCCTCATAGCGCCCGCGCTGCTCACCGCAACGGCATTATTCATCGGAAGCATCGCAACGTTCCAGCTGCCGCACACGCACACGGTCTTTTTATAGTGAACTCGTGCCGGACCGATGTTCAACGTTGGTATCGGCGGACCGGTCGTTCAAAATTGACTTGTCGAAGAAACGCCATATACACAGGTACGATCACGTCCCTCGATCGGATGACGACGATCCGCGCGTTGTCGCCCTAATTCTCTCTGATCGAATGATAAGTTTTAGATTAACGTCGACCCCAAGAACGAAATCCAAGAACGCGTTTGATCAACCGCAAGACCGACGGTCGACCCGCCGTAAGACGGTACGCTGTACGATGGTGACCGTTGGACGGTGCTCAACGATCATCTCGTGGAAAACATCGGGAACAAATCGAATCGCCATATCCAGGTGAAAGACATTTACGAGCTTGAAAGCTTCGAACCGGCAAACTTTCACGCGACCGTAGAGATTTGGATCATTCAAGCCAAGCATTATCCATCCATCCATCCATCCATCCATCCATCCATCCATCCATCCATCCATCAACATCGCGCAATTTCTCCGACCTCGAACGTATTTCGAATACACCGTTCGAACGATCGTCTTATCACGGTAGAATTAACGCGGAGACTCGCGAATCTCAACGACCGTGTCCTGCTAATTATGCCGTTAAGCGAGAATGATCGAGAGAAAGTTGATGATAATTCGAACCTTTGAAAATACGTCGAACGTCTATCCCTGCGCTCATTTACTAGCAACGAACGTGCATGCGCGGAATCGCGCGTTGTTCGACCTCAATAGAGGAGGCGATGGTATCGTTAGTAGAACCGTCGTTCGAAGCGGTAATTTTATTCGAGCATCGAGAATTCGTAACAACGACGATCCATCGTGGGGCGATCGAGGTGCAAGTATCATCCCGTGATCGATCGTCGAACGTTCGACGCGAAAGACGAGTACGATCACTCGCTACGTCATTCGTAACATATCCGCGTATAAACATATCTTATCCGATAAGAAGTAAGAAAATGATTTTGTTTCCTTCTTTTTATACGTTAACGTTGCTGGAAAGATTAACCTTGACAACGGTTAGGACCGTCGACTGCGATAACCGCGCGACTCACGATTGTTATTTGCACGTCAATTTCACACATTCGCACGAGCCTTACACGCTTGGATTCTATCCCATTCCACATATCGTACGTACGAAAGTCTGATCCGAGCCTCGGCAGGTACCTAGTAGTAGAAGAAGAAGAAGAAATTACGGGCGCGCAACGCGTAATGTCTACGCGCGTGGGTAAATTTTGCTCATGGACGATCGGTACGCGAAACGCGTATCGCGAATCGAATGAAAATTTAGACTAGCAAGGAATCTAGGACGTAACGCGAGTCTCTCGGTTTAAGTGTTGATCGGAACCGATCACGATCCTACGCAATACTAATAATCAAGATACATTAATCATTAATCGTTAATCATTAATCATTTATCATCGATTCTAATTAGGATGGACATATCGAATTTCTTATTAGCGTGAATTTTATACACGAGGTGTTTCCACGATAGTGACATGACATTCGTTCGTTAGAAATGACTTGATTATCGAATCGCTGCGCAGACTAGGTCCAGAGGTCGTCCTGATCCTCATTTTCAGATCCCTGAATTTCGCATTTCGGACGGGCACGTAGATCGTTACGCGAGGATTGTTATCGCGCGCTGCTGCTCGAATCATTACGAGATACGGCTCGCGCGCCGTTCATCCCCGGATGACTGTCAATTTTGACCCTACCGTTCGAAATCGTAGCGCCGCGGCGCGATAAAAAAAATCTGGCCCGCTGTGATTCGATAACGAAGGAAAACGCCGCCGATCACGGATCTCGGATTAGTTTTCACTCGGGAACGAAGGAAGCGAGGAAGAGCGAGGAGTCGACAAATCTTTGTCGAGAGGCGAGAAAGTTCGTTGTCCGTGAAAAAAAAGCAGCAAAAGTGCGATGAATGTAACGATAATATTGCGACATCGCGCGTACAACGAACACGTTGACTCGTAATCGGGTTTCCCCTAATAGCCACGTAACTACGCGATCCCGCGTCTTTCGTAAATAAGCAAATATCACCGGTAACGCGGCGCGATACTACAGATCCGGCGGATGCGACGACGATCGCCCACCGAATAATCCTACGCAAACACGTATTGTGTTGAAACGGAATCGAAATACATATCTCGGCGGGGTGGATTTTTGTAAAATTTTAAACGAACCTTCGGTATCGACAGATGTCGTCGATTCGCGAACAACTGATTTTTTTCCGCGACGCAACGAATCATTCGTTACACGATCGTTCGTATCGAGTATCTCGCGCAACGCTGTTCGCTGAACGCGCGCCCGAGGCGACGATTTATCAATTTTAAATAAATGTAGCGTAAACGCGCCGATCGTTCTCGTTGAACGATCAATGAACGATCAAAATCCTCGCGTAGATTCGTTGTTAGGTACGTAGGTGTGGATGCCGTTGAACGAAATCAATTTTGAATATCTCATAGGTAATGTATTCTAGTTATACTTGATCTCAACTTCGGAATAGCGAAACTGTTATTGAAAATACGTAAGGAAATGTAAGTACGAGAATACGGACTCAATAAAAGATAATAAATGTATGGCTAACCGTAGCGAGAGGCGAATCGTAATTCGCGTTTGTCCCGTTGTATCCGAACCTCCCGCCGAAGTCACACCCTCCCCTCCCTCTCGTCGCCATCCTCCTCCCCCCGGATGTTTTTTATTCCATCGAGTTCACCTGCGCACCTACGGGGGGTGGCGTGAATGTTCGTGAACATTTTCAGGAATTCTTATCCGGTATACGAGGACATCTCGGTGACGGGCGCGCCCGCCCGTACGCTCTCTCGCTCTCCGTTCGAGAGCCCGGCATGCAACCCCCCCGAGCCCTCGTCGACCGATATCGAGAATCGTTGCGAATGCCCGCTACCGTCGTCGACACCTCGGATTCAGAGGGTATCGCTTCTTCATACGTTTCGCGACGCTCTGGTAGATCCGCGCGTTGCGTCTCTCGTACGGTCGTCGCCAGGCATCCCTGCGATGATCGATGCTGGTCGGTCGACGCTTCACGCCCGGCGCGTGAACGAGGAACGCACCGTCCAGGACGACGAGCCGATACCCGAGCAGGCACATCTCCAACATCTGTAGGTACAGAGATAAAGAGAGAGGGAGAGAGAGAGAGAGAGAGAGAGAGAGAGAGAACTGACCACGTCGTGTTACGATAAAAGGGAGCACACACGATCGGTGCTCGACGATAGCGAATTCGCTCCTACGTCCAACTACCGGCAAATAAATACGCGCGTGCACGCGTATTTTCGTAGGTATGCGCGCGTGATGATCACCTGAGGCATCTTGTCCTGTCTCCCCTCCCAAGACATGTCCTCCGCGTACAGGGGATCCTCGCGCGTCCCGATATAGACCGGCTCCCATCTGTGATGCGGAAATTCTCGCCTGGTGACGATCGACGGCCTTACTCTTCCCGGATCCGGACGCAGCATCCACCTCGCGAGGCCCGGAAACTTTTGGCAATGGGCGCAGACGAACCTGTGAAAGTATCCAGCTACGCCGGCTCTCGCCGCGGTCAGCAGCTCGTGCTTCGTTCCCGGGGGTTTCTCGTTCGCCTCGACCTCGAATACCGGCACGACGAAGACGACTCCCACCCGAGGCGGGCGTCCGCGCACCATCTCGAGGAATCCGGTGGCGAGTTTGTCGCTCGGGAGCAGCTCGACGTCCGAGACGAGGACGCGAGCGGTGGGCGCCCGCGAACGCGCCACGTTCCTCGCCGCGTTCACCGGGTACATCATGTTGCGCAGATTCCGCTCAGTCTCGGCGGGCCGCGGCTGAAGATCCGTGGCCGCGCAGTCGCCCGGGGAAAAGTCGTTCCTCGGGCGGAGCGAGGGCGGTCGTCCCGCCGGGAATACGAGGTGAACCGCGACCCTCGACATTGCCGGTTCGCAGCGGCAGGCCCGGTCGAGGAGGGAAACGGCGAGGCCCGCGTCGAGACCCGGGGCGAAGACCGCGAGGCTGACGGGTCCCTCCCAACGCCTCGCGAGCTCGACGACCGCGTAAACTTGTTCGGCGGTCGCGTGGGTGCACAGCGTCAACGGCGGTAGCGGGTCGGCAGCGTCGATCGTACCGGCGACGATCGCCGGCAGTACGCGGTAAGGTCCCCGGTCGCCGGCCTCCGGGGTCCACGTGACGCGTGACGTCGCGTACGCGAGCGAGTACGGAAGACCGTAGGACCAGGCGCACCGGCTAGCGTTACCGGGACGACGACCAGCCATGTAGACGCCGGCAGCGTACGCGAGGGACGCGTCTTGACGCGGGTCGGCCGCCGTCGCGGCGAGTTTCACCTGGAGCAATAGAGCGCGCGCGGTTTACATCGGTAGGCAAAGGATCATAGGGAAGCGATCCGCGGGATCGACTTTTCGAGAAGGAAACCTGTCGAAATTTACATCGCTGGCTTCCGTGTCCCGCCGCTGGATCCATCCGATGACGGAGACGTTTCGAGACGACAGGAGATGGGCGGAAAGCGCCAAGAGAACGAGTCCGCATAGGCAACAGACGAGTCTGCGGGCTCGGCGCATCGCCGACGAGCGAACGAGGGTCGTACACGAACGATTTCGATTCGCTGGAGAATCGATACGCGGCTCGTCGCCGAAGCGAAAGAAACGGGAGGGTTCGCGATTGAAAGCGAAAAAAAAGCCGCACCCGTGATATTCCGGTGGATCGTCGCGACGATGACGGTCGCGAGGAGGACGCGGGTGACCGTGCGCGGCGAGAGTACGAGAGTCGCGAGAAAGCGTCGTTCGTTCGCCAACCCCTTTTCTCGGATCCGACTTCGGGTCGACGCCGCGTGGAGCTCGACGGGCTCGATCGTTTCGAAACCCCGTGACTCGGACACTGCAACGATACCGCGGCGCGAGTCTCCGAGGCTAGCGAGCAGCAGAGGTACGCGGGTCGATGCGCGCGAGCCGACGACGCGTCATCGAGGGAGGAGTACGGCGCGGGGGAAACCGACAGGAGGTGTGGCGTTCGGGATCACGTTTCCAGCTTACACAACCGATGAATATTCCGATCGCGAATCACCATTTCTATTCGCGGGCGGAGGGGGGCACGCCTAACCGGACACACCGAACAATCCTGTATATTCCCGCGGTATTCGCGAATATTTCGATACTACCGACGAGCTCGCTCGAAACCGGAGAATGCGTCGAAGGTATAGCCGGACGAATATACGCGTACCTACGCTAACTTGCCACCGGGTCGATCGATAGAACGCAACGACGCACGCGATTTCGCGCAAACAACTAGGTAGGTACGACGGACACCTCGCGGCGACCTCGGGTCGCGCTCCTCTCGCGTTCGTCGCGATAACGAGATACCCTTCGCGTCGAGGCATTCCACCGCGACGTTCGAAATCCCGAATTCGATACTCGAGTCGGAGGCAAAAAAAAAAAAAAAAAAAAAAGATGGTCCGTGGCGGTGGGTACGGGGTACGATGAACTCTGCCTACCTACCTACCTACCGTAACTGTCGTCTAGAAAGCTTGGTAGCGCGGGGAACCCTCGACGATCATTGTCGGAGGCGGAGGGTCTGGGGCGCGCCAGAGGTCCTCATCGATCGCGAATTATGGTTAATTTTAGCACGGCAAATTGAGTTCGGAGGCACGATTGGTCGAAGGATGTAAGGAAGGGACACGTTGGGTGGGGGGGAGCGGACGAGCAACCCGCCATTTCCCTTTTCGACGTCACGAATGCATCGTTACAATAATCTCGAGAATCGTATTCGAATGTCAGGGCACCGCGGTCGTCGGATGCGCCTTCGCCGGGAACGCGGTACGGTATCGTGCTCGGCGTCGTATATCGTACGTGCTTGTTTAGTAGTTTCGTCCGTGAAAAACGGCGATACGGTGATCGCGAGTTCGCGGTGTACCGATCCAACGGATGCGAGCAACCGGCGGTCGATGATCTCGAACGATCACTCGCCAAACACCTGATCGATGTCCGGCAGAGGAAAATGTACGATCACGCGAGAGAACGAAAAGACTATCCTCGCGACATAGAATCGAACGGAAACGAGTAATTTGTTCCGTTATATTTCAATTTTACGACTTTTCTTCGATCCCCTCCCCGCGAGCTTTCGTAATCGAGAAATATCGCGTGGTATCACGCGCGCGAGATCAACGGATCGAGCGCACCTACGCGAATCTTCGTTAATCGGAGCTAATTAGTCGATACCGTTTTGTTCCTCTTTTTTTTTCCCCTTTCACCCAAATATTTATCGAAGTCTAAATTTACACCGCGTGTCGCTCACCCGTGACGTCCGAGAATCGTTCGTTGGCCGTACGCGAACGCCGGACCGTCGCGCGCGGCACGAGGTCGAGAAAATTTCATCGTGCCTCGCGCGCGCACACGTTACCTGTCGCACCTCGATGAAACACGGGCGTTGCGAGGCGTAGAACAGCGTTACGGTAGTAGAGCGGGGAATGCAGGGACGACGCGACGATAATTCCGCGCGTTCGACGAAATAAAACAATTCCGACGGACCCGAGTGCCCGATATTGACGTTTGCCGAGGTAACGACCGAGCGATTAGCACGGTATCGAGAAGAATCGTCGGTGTAAACGTAACGACGTACGCGCGCCTCGGATCCGATCGATAGATCTCGCCTGATCCGCGCCATCGTCCCCCTGCCGGGCGAGCGTCCGAATTCGAGGTGCGGAGAACGCGCCGGATCGAATCGCGTCGGGGGCAATAACGAATGGAGAAGGCAGAAAAGGAAAACACGATACGGCGAAGGTGGGAAAATGTCAATTTCCGCGGCACGCGACCGATCGAAGAACCGAGCCGCGTTCTTCCGCGGATAGCGCGTCGAGGTGAGCACCGCGCGACGGTCTTATCGTGGCGCGACGACGTCAAGAGAGCGACGCGTACGCAGTATGGACGTGCCGAAGTTCCCGCCACCACCGCCAACGCCGTCGAATATTTCCGCAGCGGCGACGAATGATCCGCAGCTACCATCGGTAGACGAGCGGGACGTGTCGCGGTACTCGAAGCTGCTACCACCACCGTCACCAGTACCTCGCGAGACTCCGGCATCGCGACGGCGTCGTCGCAAGGATCGCGCGAGACTTTCGACGCGTGGAAGTCGGTACAGGCACGTCGCGAGGAATTTGGTGCATCCGCGGGAACGTATAACTCGACGTCGCGTGACGGAGCTACATTTGAAAATGACGGAGCGTCGCGGCTTGAACGGTACGCGCGACCCGGTCGTTTTCTACGGACGGCCAGCGAAACTTCGAGCATATATTCGGCGTCGACCGGAATGGAGCGGCGACGAAGCGAAAAACAAAAAAGAAAGCCTCGAACGTCGACGATTATCGAAAATTCCTCGATTTTCGAATGCGTCGGTTGGGGAAATCGGTGGTACGATCGCGCGACGTCGACTACCACGGCTGCCCTATCCTATACGTAGCTGCCCAGGCGTGTCCCATCGGAACACGACTGAACGCGGTGAACGCACACGCGCGTTACAACCTACGTACGGTTGCGGGGTCGCGGCAGATCGGAACAGTGATATCGTTTGATTTCCGAAAACTCTCGCGACGGATCCTGTTTTCGAATTATGCTCGGAGCTTCGCGGCTCGTTGATCGGGAGATAACCCGTACGCGTGCATAGTTGTAGATGGTATTCATCGTTCAACGAAGCATTCACCGGAATTCACCGGTCGATTTTTTTGCGAATGCTTGCCGTTCTCTCCGCGTGTTTTTTCTCTCTCGTTTCTTCCCCTTAGATCGTTGGTTCGTTCGACCAACGTCACGAACGCGGTCAAGTACAATTCTCGAAGATAAATTCGGTTCGCAAAATTGGGTCAACTACGCACGGGGAAGGATCGGGATTAATTAATTCTAACGTCTCATTTCCCGTAGACGAATAAACGCTGCGGCGAATCTCGCGTCTGAAAAGCGAACTTAACAATGTTGTTCCCAGACGAGCGTAGACCGGAAGGAAGTTCATTCCTCGAATCATGGTCATTACGCGCGCGCGCGCGCGCGCGGAGAGACGGAGTTATCTTTCCACGTCGCGCTATAGCTCGGGGCGATCGCGTTCGGAGCACGTTTATGCCGCTAACGTGATCGAATTAACCAACGAAATATGTAGTACAAGATTCTCTCGTATTCGACAACGAAACGACTAGGCCCGACCCGCCGTTGCGAATTACGTACCTATAACCGTACCTTCGAGTTCGATGTCGCGGATATTCCGATCCGTACACGCGTTTCCCTTCGCATTAATCTTATCGATCGTGTCTCGCAACGATCACCGCAGGTACGCCGTCGGTCGACTTTTCCCCAAAATCGGAATGCTCGGCGGCGACCGGTAACCGCGAGGATCGTCGACGATCCGAGGAACTTTCCGCGAGGTCCGTTGCGGTCCAAACTCAACCGATCGTACCGTATCGTCTGAGGATGCTGCCGTCGTTCGAAAAAGGGTTCGACACCTACGCAAACCGGAAAGAATCATCAGGAGTCACGAGAGGTTTTAGGTTTTGCGGAAGGTTCGCTTTCTCCCAGTTCGGTGAGCAATGTTACGTGCTATTTCGACTAGATATGACTAGGGAGTGGATATTTATACCTGTATAAAACTCATCGTACCTCATCCCAATCATTTTTCCCCTCGTTGCACGCATCCCCACCCGCGCGTACCCGTCGTACGCCGCCCACGCGCCCACGCGCAAACGACGAAACCTTCTGGATCGCAACGCGTCATCGTGGTCGCAGGTCTGGTCTGGTTGCTGACCATCTGGGCTATGGCAGGAGCCGCGGCCTTTTATCACACGGAGGGACCGCGCGAGCGGGACCAGGTCTCCGAACTGGCCTCGATGCAGAAGGAATTGATCGTCAGTTTGGCGACGGAGCTGCGGCAGATGAACGTCGTGGAGCCGGCCTGGAGCAACACGATTCAACGCTACGCGGTCAAGCACGAAAAGCTACTCTTGGCCGCCGTGAGCTCGGGTTACGGCGAGGGCGGAGGTGGCGGAGGCCAAGTCTGGACGTTTCCGGGATGCTTCTTGTTCGCCGTGTCGCTCTTGACGACTCTAGGTCGGTGCATATGCGTGTAATCGCGGTAATTTGCGCGGCGAACGCGTGAAACTGCTCTCGTACTCGGCGTTTCGCGACGAAGAACGTGTAGCGTAGTAGGCGAGATGTGCCCACGGTCACCGGAATATCCGAACGTCCGCGGGTCTAGAGAGAAAAAAAAACCGGTATGTTATTTGAATTTGAATCGTAGCAAAATTGGTCCCTCGCCCGACGCCGCGGTGACGCTGATGATACCTTGGAAGAGATAACGACTCGACTGCGACACGGACGTAATGTAAACAGACGAAGGTAATTTGTAGGCAGACGTCGTACCGAGAAATACGCAAGATACACATTGGGATAGGTTTACGAGTCGAAACGCCGTTTCACGGGCGGCGCACGTTTGCTTTCCGTCGTTTTCCTTGATACCGCCCGGCGACGACGACGCTTTCACGCGCTTCGTCCGTCTGCTTGTAGGTTTCGGTGCTCCTGTTCCGCGAACGACCGCAGGGCGAACGGTCGCGGTGATTTTCGCAGCGATCGGTATCCCAGCTCATTTCCTGCTGATTTTAAACGTCGGAATTTACTTAGCCGTCCGTCTGCAAAATTTTGCGACGCGTCGGAAAAGGAAAAACTATGAAACTGGTGATGCGGCGGCGGCGGCGGCGAGCGACGCGGCGACGATGCCCTGCTGGGTGAAACTGACGCCCTTTGCATTTATCGGTAAGTAAACGTCGTAAATATAATAATTGTAATTTTGACCCGAGCTTTTCGTCGGGTCGCCAGAACTTTCGACCGGTACCTACGCTACACCTCGATGGCGTTTCGAAGAGGCATGGGAAAAAACAAATAGAAAAAAATCGTCGTTTCTCTTATTTGTTTCAGCTGGTTATTACTTGTTGGGGGTGATGTGCTTCGGAGTAGCTCGGATTAGACCGGTTGAAGCTAGTTTACTGTTCCCTCTGGACTTCACGGCCGCGGGTGGTCTCGCAACAACTTCGAGTCTGGCGCGGACGGCGTACGCCATTTATTTAGAGGGGGCCGTCACGATCGCGGCCCTGGCTGTTGCCGTGTTGCAAGTCTCCGCTACCGAGGGCTTGACGAGTCTGGGCCTGAAGTACGATTTACTGACCAATACCTAGCGAATCTCCGTTCAATAGGACAATTAATCCCGATCTCCGTCCTCGCAACGGGCCACTGGCCTAACGATGCGAAAGGCGTTTACGACGAGACCTGGCGCGAAATACGTTCGAGCAGCGTATTCGAATTCCATGGGATGCCGTTTTTCGGGGAAAACTCAAGTCGCGTCGACTTTCGCCGCGGTTGAAACAAAACTCATCGACGATTCGCAAATATCCATGTACATAGCAAAGCAATGCGTAGAATCAATGGCAATCTACACAGAGAAGAAAAAGAAATAACAACATCTATGACGATAGTATGATAACTACTGCTATATCAATAAAGTTATAATTACTAGATTAATATGAGGTTCATTTCATTATTTTCGATGGTAATCCGTATTATTGGAATGGTAAATTCTACTATCTTTGAGAGGGGACGGGGGTTGATAATGTCGGCATTGCACTTGCTACTAGCGCAAGATGGTAACTGTGGCAAGCTAACATAATTGAGGCAACTATACGTACGATAATGCGGCGGTAGGTGCCATCGGAAGATAGGTAGAAGCTACAATTTTTTTTTCTCTCCGCGTAGAACGTGAAACGATTCGTGTTCGGTGAGAAATAGAAAATTCCAGTCGCGAGAACGAACGCGCGCGTTCCGTATATGTATTGCTTCATGTTTCGTCGCAGTATACGCGATCTGCAATCCTGCAAGATAACGAATGGAAATAGTTTCGGAATTTCATCATAAATCCGAGCATGATTTCTATTGCCGGCAAAGATACGCGATATCTGGGTAGATTGAGATGTTTCGTTCCCGACCGTAATCCGCAGCCTGCCGTAACGTCAACTTGACCCGTAGCCTCTATTCGACCGAATATGCCGCTCACATTTTCAACTCGTTCGTTATCATTCTGGCGTTATGCGTAACCATGAATGATGATGATGATGATGATGATGATGATGATGATGACGACGAGGATGATTATTGTCGATGGTTCGTAGTTGATTTCACGCAAGTGTAACCTTTGTCCGAGTGCTGTTTTATCGTTACATCTTCGTTCGAGCGTGCGTAACGATGCGTAGACTTCCGTTAGACATGTATATGGGTTCAATAAATAATTTCAACGATGATCAAGAACGTTTTTGTTTTCTCTTTCACCCTGTCATGTTCACGCGAATTCCGGTGCCTGCGTCGAAATGAACTCCAGAAATATACCATGCCTGGGATAACTCGCAATATTTTATTAAACCATAAATTACGATCGCATATGATTCTTAGCATCTCGTACAATCGGGGCGAGCGTGCGCGTATCAATTTGCAATTGGCCTATGCGAGGAACGTTTTCTAACGCGATAACGCTTCGCGATTAGCGCGCTCGAGATGAACGGCGCGGACGAAACACGGTTGAGGCGTGCAAAATCGCAACGTCGGCTCTTATTTTCATTTCTCTCGTTGCTCCCTTTTCCGAAGACCGTGAATACGTCTATCGCTTGCTTGCAACGATGCTTCGATATATATACAGACTTTGGAAACGACGTCTCTACCGACTGCGTGACTAATATTTTAAGACGCGAGTGATTCGCCGGAGCGTTTCACGGTATCTTCTGTCGTCTCTTTTCCGTATTTTCGACCGCGTCCCTTGCATCGCGCGTCTTCGCGTTCTCGCTGGTATCGATGGGTGGACAGATTTTTTCGTCTTTCCTGGTGGTCGGTGGCGACTGCTTGTCCTGCGGCTCGTCGCCGGGTCCATTCGGAACCGATGTCGACGAGTTTTGTGAAACTGGTTGCTCGCCCAATGCCACGCGAATACTATCCATTAGCTCTACGGGACCCATGGTGCAGCACTTTGTTCCTACAAACAACAGTGACAATGTCCACTTGATTTGGCAGAGTAACGATAAAGCTTCTTTCACTAATAATGTACAAAATCGAGGACGAGTACGGCCAATTCATACGACATTCGGCTACAATTTCTTAAGCAACTGCTTCCACAATTATTCATTCCATAATTAGTTATCCGTGTAGAGAATTTGTGAATTTGACAAATTTCACATTAATCTTGAAATATTTTCACGAGTCGTGAAATATTCTCGTATATTTGCGAAATCTTCATTGTTTTCAGGGATTGCGGAAGACATTATAATGGCAATTAGCAGTGCCGAACGTAATTCATGATCGTTCGTTCAATTAATACCGTTCCCACAATCGACACACGGAAAAATGCGGATCACCGAACGGGTAATTGTTAGAATAATTCAGAAAGGTGGATCAACGTAAAGTTACGAGTGACTCACCTAATCGAACATTAACCAAATATGGCCTTTTTGATTTTATTGAGAAAACCGTCGTTTTCTTCATTTTTATACTGTTCGGTCGCTTGAGTTTTTGCCTCGGAACCTGCCAAGTCGTCACGAGATTGCCCTAGAAAAACCGTGCATTTTTTCAGTTTCCATAAATCGACGTTGCACTTGGAGTCATAAATAAATAACTCGGCGTATTTGAACCCCGCTACGGTGCGCGTTGAATTTTAGGCACGCTGCGACTCGAATTAAGGTATTTATTATTTTTCTTGATTGTGGTTCCCGACTTCTTCCGTACAGATATCGTTGCGAATCGAAAATGCATTGGAATACAGATGCCCGACTCGATTGCACCGTCCATTCGACGTTTCACTGATTTCAAGTAACCATTAATTGTATCTGGTAGACCGGTACACGAGGCAAAACTCAAGCAATGTTTGCTTCTTACAAATACTAACAAAACGCGAATACGGCCACAAGAGTTTGCGTATGCGTGCTACAATCGTCATGTCCAAAAGTGGACGAATAAACGTAGACTGTCAACGTTGTCCCTTTGACTCGAAACTTCCGTTACCGGGGAATTCTGCTTTGCAATGAACGAACATCAGTGCGATATGTATGTTTGAAGGGAAATGAGAGTGGCCCTGATAATCTGTTTTCATGATGAGCCTTCTACGGTGGAAGGAAACCAACGGACGAAAGTAAGGTGGATTGAATCGAATCCATACAATAATATGAGAGGTACGGATGATATAAACATCGTTCTAAATTATTGTAAATTTCTATGTAAATTGCCCATACTCTCTCTATTCGTTGCATTCGGCATATTTCATCAAAAGTGAACGATAGAGAGTACCAAGATAATCCTACTTCGAATGAATCTGCGCATCGGCGACTAGACACTCTTCGCTTTCCTTTCAATCCCAAATTGATCTTTCATGCTTAGAAGAAACTAAGAGTCAGAAATGAGATATGTTATTCTCACTTACCATCCCTTCGAGAGGTAATTCCGTATATACTCCCAGGCGTATCCGTCTCCAATTCGGCGTAAGCTTGAATCAATGCCTTTTGTTTGTCGTTCAGCACGGTGGGAACATTTATTTTAATATCTACGTAATGATCACCGTATCCTAGACTGTTGACTTTCTTCATTCCCTTGCCGGAAAGTCGTACTTTGACATGAGAGGACGTCCCGGGTCGAATCTGTATTGTTTGGTCTTCGTAAACCCCTTCTATCCTGATCGCGCCACCCAAAACTGCTTGAGCCAAGGATATCGCAGCGGTAGTATGAACGTCTGCGCCCTCCCTGCGGAAATACTTGGATTTTTCCACGCGGAATGTGATGAAAACTTCTTTGTTGCCTACTGCCATTCGGACAGTTTGGCCATCTTCAACCCCGGCTGGAACTGGAACGGTTATTTTCTTGCGTTGTACCTGAACAGAGTTACTCGTTTTTGACCATTGATAAAGGAAAGTTTTGCGAGAAATTGCAAACAGCAAAGTCGAAGATTTCTTTGCAATTGATCATTTACCGATTGTCCTTTTCCCTCGCATTCATCGCAAGGAAATTTTATGTGCACTCTCGATCCCTGACAGTGGCGACAAGTGGAACGCATAACGAAAGGACCGGTGCTTATCGTCTCCATTCCAGTTCCGTTGCAATGTTGACACCGTACTGCTTTTGTTCCTTGTAAACAGCGCGATCCGCCACATTTTGGACATAAATCTATTACGTTCAAGTTGATATCCTTGTTGACGCCACGCGCGGCTTGTGAGAAGGTCAAATTCATGATAACCTGAAATCGGGTTACAATTCATGGAAAGTATGCCCCAAGTACTATTGCCGAAACAACGAATGACGTTATTTTTGTTCATTGTCACCTCTTGCGCAGCTCCGAATCCAAACTTTGATTCGGCAAAATCCTCGAAATCGTTGAACCCTCCGCTCTGAAAACCAGCTTCGCCAAAAATTTTTCTGAACAATTCCTCCGGATTGACAGTTGATCGGAACTGCCAATTTTGACTGAAATCTTGGGATCCTCTGCCACTGGCCTGGGAACGTTGACCCATACCCATCTGTTCCGAGGTTGCCCCCCAAGTATCGTATTCTTTTCTTTTACCATCGTCGCTGAGGATTTCGTAAGCTTCTGATACTTCTTGGAATTTTTTGGCAGCATTGGGGTCTGTTTTATTTGTATCCGGATGATACTTTTTAGCTAGCTGATAATAAGCCTTTTTTATATCCTTGGAAGAAGCATTTTTGGACACTCCCAGAATTTCGTAATAATTGCGGTTAGCCGAAACTTTGGCAGATAAATGAAAAGTGCGACTGAAGGAAACGGATCCAGCAACGATATCTGTAAAGTGATCGAAAAATTGTAGTAACTGGTAGGTAAGACGCGCGATACGTAGAAATGTACAGGCGGAAATAGAGTACATGTCGTCAAACATTACAGAACTGTGGCCTGTTAATGACCGTTCACTGAATAAATACAAGAAACTCCAACATCCAACTCAACTGCTCGCTTCGCCCGGTATAAAATTTCAAGAAATCGGTGATAGGTTAAGTGCCACAGAGAACCGTAATGGGGATCGACAAGGTGGGAAATGCGACGAAAACAAATGTCGCGACGCGTAAGCAAGGATCATCCAAGACGATGACCCAATAAATTTCAACATTTGTCTTAAGCGCACGGCGTTAAAGAGAAGCATGATGTAATCTAGAAACGTCCAGCGTGTACTCACGTTTTTCCGATTTTTGACGATTCCATCCATTGACATTCGCCGCCGACGATGAAACCGAACGCTGACAGTCACCGCATCGTTTCGAGTTATTCGCTGATAATTTATTTAACGTAGTACATCCGAACGAACTTATACCTTTTGGCCGAAAAATTGCTGCAAAACTTTTCGTCGCCGCCATTTTGATGAAGGCCGCACCGGACCGCGCACAGTCGATACCAGGCGATAACCGTATCGCAATGTATCGGATATGCGCATGGCAAATGATAGGCATGCAGTACGCGCAGGTACGCGCGTATTCCAAATTCCCAAGTCACGCCTTCTGTGTTTTCCGGTGGAACTATCAAGAATGATGAAGAATTAGGACTGGGTAGACCTCGGTCAGGCATTCATGCATGCCGGGAAAACTGATCAGTAGACTGGAAAG
This sequence comes from Arge pagana, assembly GCA_963969455.1. NCBI lineage: Eukaryota > Metazoa > Arthropoda > Insecta > Hymenoptera > Argidae > Arge > Arge pagana. The sequence goes on along the minus strand of OZ018315.1, from coordinate 16,600,364 downwards.
GCAAAGCGGATAAAAACCTATCCATTTTGTAGAAGGTCTCGTCACGTCGCTAGACAGAAAAAAAGTTAAATCAATTTTTATTGCACAAATATACTGTACAATTGTTAAGAATAAAGTGATATCGCCACTCATGATTCCACGAAAGACTTTCATGCCCCGAGCGTGCCTAATATTATATAAACATACGCTCGAATATTACAACGTTATGTACAATATTGTATACAATATGATTCCATTTTTTTGATACGAATTTGATCGGCTCACCCACGTTAACGAGGAAGAGACTATTCGGTATTTGTTCAATTAAAACTATGATTATCACCCTGCTTAAGATTTTTCATTGATTCCAATTGTACATCCTTCGTCACTTTTTACAACGCCGCGGTTTCGCTCGGCAATAACTCGAGAATCCACGTTATTGAATCTAGAAATTCAACGGTGCCTGATTTGCTTCGAAAATATCAACAACGTATACGAGATTACAATGTCGGGGATAGTTCTACAATTAAGCTTTGTCGTCAAAGACTACCGCCAAACTCCCTCCTCGAGTCTCGATCTAGCCTGTGATTTTGTCAAACCAATTGTTTGTAAGATTTCACGTAACGAATTTCTTTTCCTTGGAAACTTTCGTTAATAGCAAAGATCCCCCCGCCCCCATATCCGGGAAACGAATTTGAACAGAATGTTTCCGTCTTGTAAAGAGACCTGCCAGATTTACTGCGTTTGTGGTGCTCCGCTCGCCAAATTGAAAGTCGCTCCCACCGGATCTCCGATGTACTTGGACACGAACTGTAAGTAAAATGAGCCACGAATATGTTTAAATGCTAAACTTATTCCGATCTACCCGAATGCAAACATCTTTATATTGTTCTCGGAATCTCGTTAAACTATGAGACTCCAAGCGCCAATCAATCGACTAATAGCACCAGTGATGGGAAATGTGTCGATCAGGTGTATTAAAATATAATTCCAAACAATCGTCAACTCGATATTGTACAAAATTACTCACCGCATGATTGTTTAATCTGGAAGCTCCCATACTGATTGCGACGTGTATAATCAGATAAATACAGAACATTACGTAAAAGAGCGAAAATACCGTAATTAATAGCAGTACCCCCCAATTTTTGTCTACTATTTGATTCACCTTGTCAATGACGAAGTAAATATTTATGGCTATCACGACCACTGTCAAAACTGACGCGACGATTTTGTTGGTCCTGAAAGAATACTACACGTTTATATTGAACACAGGACGATGGGAAGGGACGTTAGCGTGCTTATTATTGATAAAATTGGATGACAGGATGGTAAAGTGACAAGATGCGCACACCGATAAGTTGACAGAACATGGTGTGAACTGAATTTTCATCAAATGAACAGGACATTTAGACTTTTGTAAAATCCTTCGCTCAATCGAACAGTCTTAGGTAATATTCATTTCATGACTCAAATTATACTTACAGTCCATTTTTAAATTGTCCCATGATTTGTGGATTACTAGTGAATGCTATTGTGGGCAATATGGCAAATGGTAACTGTAGACTCATAACAGCGTTCAAGATTTCATTCATGGTGCTCAAGTCTTTGATATCAGCCTTAAATGCTATGATGAACGTAGGTACTATAGCTATCGTCCGAGTAAATAATACTCGTTTCCACCGAGCCCATTGGAGATTCAAAAATCCTTCCATAGCAAATTGGCCAGCATAAGTGCCTGTCATAGTTGATGATTGGCCAGAAGCTAAAATTCCTATCGCCCAAATGTACATAGCAGCAGCGCCAAATTGACATCCCAAAAATATCCCACCGTTGTATAAACCGACACTCAACGTTGCATTGAGATCCTAAAAGCAGGAAAATTTCGTTGGTTGTTTGCGTCTTGCATTTAATATAATGTCCCAGATAGATCTGAACAAACTTGCTATTACTGATATTTACCGAGAATGTTTCCATTCCTAACGTATAATTATGCTCCTCGCAAACGGTATACTAAAATACAAACAGGCAGTTTTGGTGAACAACTTGTTCATTGTACGTGGCTTGATCAAAGCTAAAGAACTTATGTCACAATACTCACAACATCGGCGGTTGTTTTACCATATAACCCATGCGCGAATACCGCAACGACGAAGACGTTAATCAAAAATGAAGCAAACAAAGCTATGGTAGCTTCGATAAAGTAGTATTTGTTGGCGTCTTTTACATGGGATAACTGTTTTCTATCGATATTCCGGGACTAGAATGAAAAAATCATGTGGTCAAAAATAACCCGAGGTATAAAGTTGAAATTACCACGAAGTCTATAACTAACCTTGACTAGAGCACTATGAAGATACAAATTATGTGGCATTATAACAGCTCCAACTATACCAACAGCCTGCAATATGGCATCCCTATCGCAATCTTTGCACCACGGTGTAAACATGCCGGCAAGCACTTGGTCCTGTGGTGGTGCGGATACCACATACTGAAATTGCGATTGATGTGTTAAAGATGGATATGAAAACAGTATCCCCAGTTTAACACATACACATGGTGATTAATCCAAAATATTTGACGAGCCAATCGACGGAGGCTGTCCTCACAGGATAGTTTCTCGGACGAGTTCCATCAACGTTCAAAGTTGTCAAGCTACCTACCTCGTAACCAAAAGTTACAGCCATTACGGTTATAAGCAGGCCGAAAAATAATTCCAATTTTCGCAGCCCATATTTATCGAGAAATAGAAACGTGAATGTGTCCGTTATGGTTATTAATACACCTGCCCACAATGGTATTCTGAAACGTTGCGTCAAAAAATTGCATGAATTCAAGATACCAATGATGCCCTCCATATTGTTCGAGTTGATATATTGACACTACCCACTTTTGGCTCGACAGCAAATATAGCGCGACTGAGGTACCAATCACTTCTTGCATGTCGCTACCAATAATTGCAATTTCAATCATGATCCATAATATTAAACGTGGGATGCTTTTATACTGTCTATAACACATTTCTGCCAAATGCGTGCCACTGACCACTCCGAGTCTGGCGCTTAGACGTTGCATGAGAAGACCGAGAATCGTTGCGCTTAACAGCACCCATAACAACTGGAATTAAAAATATATTCCATTATACCACCTTTCATTTTTCCAGTTTGTCATTTTCAACGATGTTTAGAGATCATAATGTCAGAATTTGTAATGACATTGGAAACAAAATTTAATTACCTTATAATTTGCTGCAAATCCAGATTGCAAATCTGATTCAATATTACCCGGGTCGAGATATGCTATAGACATTAAGAATCCTGGTCCAGTGAAAGCCCATAATTTACGGAAGCTGAATCCTTCCTAGAAGAGAATGTAACGATTACCATCCGGTCGATGACATTCACGAATGAGTAAACGAGCATACATTATTTGCATCTGCGTCTAATCGGAACTCGAAAAGTATGGAATTCAACAACAAATTAAACGGCCATAATTATTTGTGTCGCGTAGAAGAACTTTCGAAATCGAACACATATGAGATATAATGTATAAAAGTCGCGCGATCGCGCGCACCTGAGAATGTGATATCTGTAATTCTACATCGTTTATCAAGATACGGGAGCATTCAATTCCAACGGGGAATATAGTACTGTTTCTGTCGGTACGTGTACAGTGTACGCAGATCCAAGTTTCGAAATATCTGAAAGTAAATATAGTTAGGCTTTGCGAAATTTCTGGTCTAACATCGGACATTTTCACCGCGAACTTCAGAACCAAGTAATCCACTTTTCATACCGAAATATGGTATGAGGCGGAAATTTTTGAATAAAAGAAACTGTATTCTAGTATCAAATGAGCAAACAAGTTGCGAACGTTCAACTTTTTGAGATTTTCGTCGCTAGAATGAATTGCAGATAAATTGCACATCGGTCAATTCTATATATATATATATATATATATATATATATATATCTCAGCTGTTTCAAGACTTTCAGGGTTATATGTCAAGTTTTCTCACAACTCTGCTGATTTGACCAAAATAATCGAAAGCGTAGAATAATGAGAGTACCAAATGCTTACGTATTCTATGTTTGGCACATTTATTCGTTCATCTTCATCGTACGTATCAATACTAGATCGTGATAACCTAGTATTCTCCGATATATGATCGTTGTCTCTTTTTGTGCGATTATTGGACCTATTTCCCACGATGGCGCCATCACCACGATCATCTATGTCATTCATTTCCACAGGAGAGTTGACCATCAGTGCGCTATCTTAGTTATCTGTGTGAACAGAATAAAATAGTCGGCAAACCAAGCATTATCAATATACAAGTAGAGCGATCAATCTTGCTTGCAGTGTAGGCGAATTGAAGGATTATCATCGTATCATCACCAGCTAATAGGTCAATTTTAATAAGTTGTGGTCGAACAATAACGATCTCTCATATCCAGCACTCTGATATCGTAAACGGGAACGGATGGGATATTAGTCACAAACACATGATTTTGCCGACGATTACTAAAGTATGAACGCGAATATGGCAATGCCTATTGGCAATGGCTGGCGTAACGTACATATTTTTTACATATCATTGCAATCTACAACTTGACCATTCCATTCCTATCGGCATTATTAGCAGACCTAATACTAGGAATACTCATGAATAACACGAACTTCCTCCTCTTAACGTAAAAGTATAGGTATCAGGGAATTGACGAGGCAAGAAACGCATCTAGCAACGTATCACAATTATAAAACCGTCTATCATGACGAATTGAATAAAAAAACTATTAGTTAATCAAGTCAAGTTAACAAATGATACGAAACAAACAATGAATTATACAAGTCGTAGAACAAAGGAGATTCCACTTAGCTTATCGTTAGTTGAGAAATCGTCTATGGTCCACATTGAAAACAATCGAGGAACAGCTCTACAAGAACAGGAAAAACAACGCAAGATTTGAACTAAACGAACCGGATAGGTAGCGGATGATTCGGAAAAACAAATCACGACGAAAAAAAGGAGAAAACCAGATGCAAATAAGCGAGGGAAGTTAAGATGATACGGTATCGTTATACCGTAACTAAAATAACGACGGAAACGTTACGTTATGAATTATTATGCCGAGTTCGATGAGAACGAGAATGAACTTACAATTGAAAGATACGTACATCGGCTGTCGTCGCACTTGGTCGTCGAACACGCTCGTCAAACGTCTGCGATAAGGATGAACAATCATCGAGATTTATATCGTACTATCCGTTGCTTCCGAGTGTGCAAGAGTAAATAATCATGTATCCAATAATGACACTAATTGGCCGTATACGTGTACGCAGTGTTACGCGCCGCTCGGTCGGTGGTAGGTACCACGTGGAATGTGATAGATAATACTATGATGATACTATCAGCAAATAATACGAGCGTGTTGTTTTAAGTTTTATTAATTAATATGGCATCTGGCAGTGCGACAGGGAAGGTGGCGAACTTCGAAACCCAACCTACCCACCACCTACCACATACCCAGGTGATACCAACCGACTGCCTACACGTACACCCCCACACCGCTACGAACCACAGTACCAACAACTACGAATGTCACGACGCGTCACAACAATTACAATGGTAACACTGCTCCGACGATGATTTTGTTGGATTTCCCGCATAAATATATGCAAATATATGCTAGCTAAGGCTGAAAATTCGGTACTTGTCCCGAAACTTGATACGAGGGGACTATAACCACTCGGGAAAGAAGAAGAATATGCTAGCTAAGACCACCGCAGTAAAATCTGGTGAAATGTCCCATATCGCAACGCGGGTGCAGATTTAATTCTCTCGAGGGGAAGGCTTTTAGAATCAGTTTCATTTGGTTTCATTTCTCTTCGCTGCTCCTGACTAATTTCCTACCGTTCGAACTGACATGTCTCTTTTAACTTTGCCAACTGTCGATGGAGCCCGACTCATTGTTATAGATGAAGGTAAGACAATGTGTTGTTAACCTAATTGAACCACAGAATGTTCGCCACGATATTTTGGAAAAGTCAATGATGACAAAGTTATTCGATGTTCGTTTCGATTACTTTGCTTCTGACACGATGAATCTGAATTTTAGGAACAGAGGCAAATCACAGCACATCCGTAATCGCAGCTTGGTTGAGTACGTGGAAGGCGAAAGATGATAGACCTGTCGAAATACTCAGTTTCTCAGGACCACAAAGTACCAACCAAATTTATAAACGGTCAATGGAATTGGGTCTAACGAAGATACACGACTGTTATACGCTAGATGTGAATCATTTGACCGGTACTGAGGCGAAAAGACTAGCAAAAATCTTAACGATAGACTTTCTAGCATCAAATTCGGTCGTAATAATCGACAGTCTCAATGCTTTGATTTTATGCAATGGTTTAACAGAGACGTGTCGTTTCGTTCAAAAGCTCGCTGAACAGTGCGGGCAATTGATTTGTATTTATCAGAGAGATTTTGCGCAGTATAAAATACCGAGCATCGAAACGTTTGGAACGAGTTATGTGAAATTGAAACGAATTCAGGGTGCCAAGATGAGTTTCAACAGAGTATACGAGGCATTTGTATCTCATCGTAAGCCGGGTGGGTCTGTCGTTCAGCAGACCGAAATTGTCGAACAGGATGTAAACTCTTACAAGATGACGGTAGAAAAATTGAATGATAGTGCTATTCCGAAATCAGCATTGTCAAGTATCAGTTCCATTGATAAATTTCAAGCTCCCTTTCGGATAGAAATGAACGCCCGCGAAATGGAACAAAGGAATGCCACGCCTCTGCCGTATATTCGTCCTTCAGTTTCTCTTGGCGAATCGAAAATACATTACGAAATGGATAACATCGACGATCTAGACGAAGATGATCCCGATGATGAATGGGAGATGTGAAAATAGCTTGAAAAATGAATGTTTCACCTCGAACAGCTCCGGTTAAAATGAATCTACACGTAATTTCCGGAACAGCAGCCGGATCTCGTTGGATATATTTGTATGAATATATCCAAATCAAATCATCTGATTGGAAATAATTCAAATATTTCGTACTGCAGGGTATATTACAGAGATACCACGAGTTACCCGGAATCAAATGGATGCAAATAATTTTTGAGGATTCGTGTACCGTATAAAATTCTATACTCCGATATTTTTCTTAGAACTCGAAGTTGAAGCGCATATATACGGAAAACAAGCATGAAATTTGAACTGACTCGAAATTTTTTCAAACAATCGTTAAATGAATCATGCAGGAGTCGAGTACGTCGTTGTTCAGTTGCACGTTCATCAGCTTGCAAGAATTACATCTGTTTCTGTCGTATATTTATTTATTTATTATCACTCGATCCATACGTAGGAAAAACAAAATTTCATATCTTCATATCTTATGAAATACTGCATATGCCGTTTTCAAACTTCCATGTAGAATAGAAATGCTTTGAATAAATAAATAGAATATTATACAACCGTTTCATAAGTTATGTATATCACATTCTACTTTCTTTTTGTTCATCAATTTACCAAGTTAAACACTTGAAACTGAAACTGGGTTACCCATTACTTGAAAAAAACTGTTGATGCCAGAGTAAATCCGGAACAAATTATCAAAGCGAGTACGATAAAGATATTATTGCTCGTTAAATAGTAATGAAAAACTTGACTAAAACATATCACTTTTGGAATTCGTAACGAAATATTCGTCGATTACGCCTTGATTTTGTCATAAGCTATTGATTCGGTAACGTGTTCTTTGCAATCTTATTTAAAAGTCATCGCAAAGTAAGCTATACCGCGAGGCTCAACCGCATTGATGATGGTAAATAACTGCCGACAAGGTAAAAATATAGTACAATTAATAGTATAGGTACAAGTAATAATATGACCGGTGCAACATTTGAAACACCAAGGTAGAATGGAAGTGCATTGCTGAATGGGGAAGGATGTGCATTTGTGTATCTGTGTCACTCTGTCTGTCTACCCTAACGCGCGCGCGCGCGCGCGCGCGTTCTGTCAATTTGTACGTTACACAGATTGTCGGCTTAGAAGATTTCTTACGAACAGTTAAAACAGCGTCCAAAATTAAAATTACGAAATAGGTTTCGTTTGTTGAATACCGCGGAAACGTTAGAAATCAAGCAGCATTGTCAAAATGCATAATTGATTGCATTACACTCGCCGTGAGAATCCGAATACAAAGGATTCTGAGAAATGAAAATTTCATTTAGAAAATTCGGTTGTTTTTACCTGAAACCCATAACCGAACGATCGATTGATTTTTATTTCTAAGATCATTTGGCATATTTCCTGAGCATCAATTCACTAAAAATAAAACGACTAGGAATCCAGTGTGTGTCTATATATATATATATATATATATGTATATATATACCGGATTTGTTATCGGTATTCATCAGACACTTATCAATAACGTGCGGTAACTAAAATTTTATCTCACCAACAACGTATAGGAGAGACCGAGGGGAGTTGGAACAGAGGTGAGTTGAAACAACATTGATGTCGTGGTAGCAAAAAATTGTTTAAAATTTCAGGAAAATGGCTAGAATCTGAACAATTTTTTCGAATTTTTAAACAATTATTTACTACCGCAAAATCAATGCTGTTTCAACTCACCTCTATTCCAACTTCTCTCGGACTCTCCTACTTATAACGCGATAAGCTTATAAGCGTATGATTTCACAAAACCTTTTGCATGTCTTTCAATAAACCTTAAACTTTGGATTGACATGAAAAAGCTAAACAACCATTCAAAGTTGACGACTCAACACTTGTAACTGTGAATCGTGAAATAGCAAACGAATGTCAACAACTTTGATATTAGCTATCATGCGGCATGCATACTTTCTACGTATACGCGAACGAATTCCAGATCAATGGTTTGAACCATTCAAATCGTTACAACCCGTATCCAACAATCGGAGGTAATGGTTGCGAATCATTACAACTATGCGACATCATGGTTATCGTCATCCAATCCTGCGAATCATGAACAACTGCGTGTACGATCCTGCGTACAGTCATTCACAGCATATATCGGGCAGGACGTGGTACGGTAACAATGAATAGTGTGCGAATGCGAACCACTCTTTAACAAAATCACGCGATTCTTTAACATCAACGTCGTATCACGATTATCTAGCAGCTCGTTAAACGTGCGCGATATCATCCACAGAATCGCGTTCACAGGGAAAGTCGTACTGAATTAATTGCGATTGGTATTTAGTCGCGAAAAGTATACAACAATCTTCCGTCCTGGAAATGATGCGTGCCATCGACATGACAAAGAACTCTTGCGTCCACTAGACATCTACCGTAGTGCACAGCAGCAGCGCGATCTTGTGCCAGATCAGCTTCTAAAAGCCAATCGACCAGCTCGCTACCAGAGAAAACACCCCTGTATACTCGAAGGAGACGTCTACGACAAGCAGATATCCGCATACGACACTCTGACAAATGACAACGCGCAAATTGATCCCGCAGAGATTTTACTTCGGGGCTCAGCGCATTCTCGCTAGGTAATTGTAGATTTTCGACTTTCGGTAAAAAGCGACGAAGATTACCGAACCACCGTTTCAACGGACCCAATCCTGGATCTAGTCCGAATGTTGCAAACACTATCATGGATTGCCCTAGGTTTAGCGCTACGTCCAAAAATGCTAGTTCCGCGTAGACTCCGGATACTGGTTCCATTATGAGAAATCCGACAGAGAGCGCCAGACCCTAAGATGTTTATGATTAAATAACACGATTGTACGAAATCTGTATAACTCGACGCACGGACATACTTACAACGAACATGGAGCATGATAAGAGTATTAGTAACACGAGATGTCGTAGAGTTTGCGGATCAGACGACGTTACGAGCAGTGCACGAGATTCTTCATCATCACCGACGACCGTGTTCGTATCTCTGTTTTGGTTCGATAAACAGCCTCCACCGTTCGCGCATCCACCCACGGATTCGCAAGAAAGTCTTGAATGCAATAATTCATCAATATTCCATCGTTTGCGGCTTCTTTTACAGGTTCGTTTCGCTATATTCAGGCAACGATAGAATTATTGTCGATGATAATTCACCTTGTAGTTTCTGTATCTTGAGTCATCAGATCTTCTACGTCCACGATGTTTTGTGGCGGTATGGTTGTCTCTAAAGTCGATACGGTTCCAGCCAGACTCGCATATCCCAGCGGCGGAATCTCGCGCTGATATCTTTGTTGTAGTACCAGACATCCTAGCGTTACTAAATTTTTTAACGAAGAGCCTCGGTTCAATACCTTTCCTAGCCTTCTCGCGATCATCGATGAGTGTAAATAACTTACCAACAAAGCAAAATACAAGTAAGACAATCGATACAGCTGCTTGAATTCTGCCTAATTGAAAATTCGGAGTACTCTTGTCCGAATCGTTAGAATCCGGAAGCCCTATGAATACAGCCATGAATGTTGCAAGCAGCAGTGAACCACTGAAACATTATACTCTTCTCATTTTTTTTATATTTGAACAGAACGAAACACATAAATATCACTTTGGTTACCTCCAAACAATAGGTAGAATCCATTTATGAAACTTCATTACAAAGGACGAAGATCTACAACTGAGGAACAGTAATGTTGCAGCCAACACGGCTGTCCATGCTCGAGCGGCGTAAACTCCACCAGTCGTCAATATGAATTGCAAATACCTGCACGGACAAAACTTTTCTCAGATTCAATGTTAGAGCGAACTGCGATACGTACAAATAAATAGATGGGTCATTCTTTAAAAAAAAAAAAACAAAAAGCGGTAAAATAAATAAAACTCATGTGTGTGGTCAGATGCAGCAGACGTACGGACGAGCAAGATCTTATAACTGTACTAAAAATATGTAAGCAACAAATGAAACGCAAACCCGCGGAGCAAGAATATGTCGAAACAAGCCGTCAAAGTGGCGTAAACATAACGCGAATTCTACGTACCATAAAGGTGATTTCGAGTGATAAGAATTCACGTGCACCCAAATTACTACTCCGATCGAGGTAGCTAGCTGGAATAAACGTGAGGCAACAAGTTAATACGCATTTGGAAAAGTAAATCGTATTGGATGAGTTGCGAAATATACCTGAGCTATGATCAGGCAAAGGGTGACTCTGTGGGTGAATTCCTTATACTTCTTAGCACCTAATAGAAAAAAACAGATGAGAAGCCAGCAACAGGCTGCAATCGAAACGGCGCCAACGTCTAGGGAGAATAGTTCCAATTCGCGCGTGTAATCGGTTGGGCCGTCATCCGAACTGATCGCGTCGATCATTTTTGCAGAGACGAACATCAGGGGTGCCGAAAGAAATGTGCAGGCCACCATGGAGGAGGCTATCAGATCGACGTCCACGTTGTAACGTAGCGTGAATACGAAGAGTGCCGGGGCGGTTGGTAGCGTGCCATAAAGAAATCCGAACGTGCTCAAGTCTCTGGTATCCGTGGCATTCTGACCAGCTGCCAATATTATCACAGATTCTCTTATCACCAATGGCAGAACCAGCAATTTCATGGAAATCAAAATTCCTGGAATCACTAGCGCGACGCCTTTCAACGTATGCAGTTTTCCCACCATCATCAAACCAAGAAGGAACAACGCGCTTGCCGAAAAAGCATCTCCAAACACGCTCAGCACGGAGTCAAGCAGAGCCGGTATTTTATGAGAAAACAACAAATTCCCAATTATTCCAAGGATAGTCATTAACAAAACTGGATTCAAGGCAATCCCTTTCACCGTCGACCCAAAAAGCGATCGTCCGCAGGCTCTTTCGTCGGATGGCCGATCACCAATTTCTAGCATAACAAAACCGATCGGATTCAAAATTGCCAACGATATGGGCGCCATCAAATACAAATATGCGCAGTACTCTGGGTGCGTAGTTTCGTATAGGGCGTGAACTGCAATGTTAAAAAAAGCACAAGTGAATTCAAGAACGGAATCCAAGTCGAAATTTGTCGACCATCAATGCCAGAATACTCCAACAAGAAAGTCATTTTTGACAAACAAAGCATTCATGTTCATCATTTTATATTCATATCATTCCGTTACCTTCGAACAATATGAATTTTTATACTCACGCATGGGATATCCAATCGCAAAGTCATTGCTCTGAGTTGCAAATATGGCGAGTAAAGCCGCGCGGCTGGGATTAACTGGTCTAGAGATCAACAGAGTGACGACGATGACCGTAGCAAAGACGATTGCTTTGGCAAAGGTTACACCCATTAAAAACTTCCAGTTGACCAGCGCGAGGTCTAGTTGCGCGAGAGAAGTGAATATCAATGCCGGTAGCGAAAATGTGCCCACGAAGGTATTCAAACCTTTGGATTCGGATTTTGTGATAACGCCCAATCTTCCGGCGAGGTAGCTAAAAAATCCAGAGATCAGGTCGTATCAACGTTAACGTATCCAGTCCAGTAAATTTGAGACCAATCCAATGTTTGTACCGTGTAAGTTTTACGCTCGAAACAAATGTTGCTGCGGCAACAATGATAATAAATAAAACGTTCAAAACTTACCCGCATATTATTATGGCGAAACATTTGACTAGCGCCAAGTAAAGATTATCTATCGCTGATATCGTTGAATCCTGCGATTCTGTCATTTTCAAAATTACGAGGCTTGCCGTAAATTTTAACAAATTGCTCGATCCACCACAGTTTTTTTCGTTGCGACCATCCTAGCACGAATCACGACAAACTTTCCAATACTGTTGATATTAGAAATGAAAGGTCATTATTTGAATAGTGTCAGTGACAAGGTTCTCATCGAAAAATCCACCTGATCTTTGCAACCGCACACTTGATGCATACGAGCGTGCATCATACATATAGCACCCGTGTGCGTGTTTAACCTATCTTATACTTTTCATCTGCATGCAAGGTACTTTACCCCTTCGAGCTTAAAATCAATCGATATATGTATACACATATGTGCACCCACGTTATATTTTAACTAGCCGGCTGCACCTGCGGAAGCCCTCTGAATTTGGTATCGGACATAATAGGTAGATAAAATGTCGCCCGTTTGCGCGTGAGAATGACGCTGTCACTGTCACGTGTGGTCACGTGCATCGTTCGAACGGCTGCACGGTGACGGGGGTAGACGGGGGGGGGGGAGTTACAAAGGCTGTTCGTCGTTCACGCGTCGCTTTGTTTGACACTTTTCGTTGGCCCGTAGTTCGAAGTAAAATAGGAAAACAGGGAACGTTTTTCTCGCAGTTGAAATCTGAAAGTAGGTCTTCAACCTATCAGAGTTGAAGGCGCGTACCCCACTTTGTTTTCATTTTTATTCTGTGATAGCGTTATGTCACCAGCATAACGTGACACTCTCTCGTGACAGGCGTTCTATACTATGCTTTGCGACAGTAGTGCACTACTGTGCATGCATGTGGCGCGTGCGCAATTTTCAGGAAGCATAAGGGTAAAGCATATTAGCGTTAAACTGCTTCGTTAGCAACTCAACGATATCCTTTCGCGTCGGAATATTTATTGAAGATCTGTACATCCGCCAGCACATTAGAAAAATAGTTGGTCTTATCGAACCCGATTCACCCAACACTTTAATTTTCTATCCTCTATCACATATCACGTTCATAGTTGCAAGAATCGGTTACAAATATTTCTTTATTCTAATAATAGCTCGTTCAAGTCGTATATTATTACTAGTCGCTTCAGTGATGTACCCTGAAATGGTTACGCGTACGATCCGATCAACGTGTCATTGCTCAGTTTGGAAAGTATAAAATATTTTTTCGGAGCTTCGCAGTGGTCTACTAGTGGTTGCGGAATAGTTTTTCGAAATTTACACGTTACTACTCTCAAATGTAACTGAACACTCGTCATATACACGTATCGGCTTTTATAAATACACATATTGATGCAATCCTGTGAATGCGTCCTTGTCGTTGATATTCTTGTTGTTGTTATTGTTGTACTGTATGGAACGACAGTTAGCAATTTGCGACCGTATATTTCTGTTAACGATTCGAATTACCACCTCGGAGAGATATTCATTGGAATGAAAAGTCGCGTAAATGCGCAAGATCTGAACTCTCTGGCCGAATATCGAAAGAATGTATCGAATGTACTAAATCCAGGGTTCCCAACCTACCCACGTACGACCTAAAATGTTTGGGTCTGTCGCTGCGTCCAGAAGGCAAGCCACCTAAAATATACAATGATGATTTGCAGATTTTGAAAACGAATGTCGATGGCGTACTCAGAGAATGTAGCAGTACGGATATTTTTGTTCGGAATACGCGCAGAATTGTGTGCATATTTCAACATTATTTTGAATTTCGTATACCTGTTCCTCGACGCTCAAATTTTCCTCACCATGACGACATCGTGCTCTCAATTCTTTTCCATTATTCGTTCCGTCAACTATATCGGTATATTTGTTCAGGATTCTTGGGTCATAATAACGGGCTTGTATTTGTGCCAGAACTATTTTCGACGGGTTTACTCTACCCAGCTTCTGCGTGACAATTTTTATTTTCTCCATCGGATACCTTTGCGCATCTGTAAAAACAATCGAGTCGGCATGAAATACTCTTAATGCTCTTCCCGATGCTTATCGTTTATATCGTTGCTCGTCATTCGTTTCTGTAACCAAATACACACGGAGGTATTCTCTTTCACGTGGAAGCTTGTTAATCTCACCCGTGATATTTCTCCTCCCCTGCAACTCTTCCTTCTGATCACGGTCTGGTTTCTTTCTGACTTGCCAATCCAACGATGGTTCCTTAACGAATATGTCCATGCAGGCAACGAGAGCTTCTTTTCCTTTTCCTAACGCTCGTAAAACGTGTATCATGGCTACTCTCAGCAGACCATTTTCATCGAACGGTAGCAAAAGCTCGAGGATACGAGACGTAAGCCTGAACGGCATGAGTTCCGGTACGGCCAGATTCACCGCAGCATCAAAACTGTAACCAAAATCGATACCAAGCGTCTCACCCGAATCATAGGATATCAATGTGTTGGACAAGTTTCTGTCCCCGATTCCTAAGACCCATTGGCCCGCGCATAACGTGGCATAAGATGCGACAAAGCTGCGTCGCAACGTGAAAAATCTTTCGGGAGATGAGCTGATATTTTGGAACGCTGTCCTCAAAATATCTCGTGGGATTCTCCTCCTCAGTGCCTCGAGGTTCGAAGTGACCTCTTCCCTCGTATATTTCAAAACTGCGTCGCTGTATGCAGTTTCAATGTTCTTTCCAGGCGCAGCAGCGTTTATCCAAAGCGAATAATCGTTTGCTACGTCGTTTCGTGTTTTGGTCAAATTCGGGTTTGCGGAATCAATCATTTCATTCAAGGAAATCGTAGCGTCGATCCATTGAATCAAACCAAGAGCATCCGTCAGCGGAACTACTTCGTACGTATTGATATGCAAACGACGTTGTCTGCACGCGGAATCTTTTCCTAAAATCTTATTCATCAACGTGAATAGTTGTTCGATCCGTTGGTCTAATCTCAAATCTTCACCAAATTTCACCAGAAATTTATAGCTTTTCCCATCGTTGCCCAGCATCGTTATCCTGATGGGTTTGCGGAGGGATTCAAGTATCGCTACCCTAGGCTCTAGTCTGACAACTTTTGCATGATATTGGGGAAGAGGTTTGCGATTGCCCGTGTATTGGCCCGGGACTTCGATGTTTTTACCTCTAAATTTATAAAGCCACGGACTGTAAGATTCGAGCGGAGCGATACGATATCGTCTAGTTCGTTTCTTCAAGGAATCGTTCAAATCTTCGATCAACTTTCTTTTGTGCTCGACCACTTCCTTCTCGTTCATATGATCCATGACCCTTATCCGAGAGAGGAAAACGTTGATGTCCCGGTAGAACTTACCCCTCGGCGTATCCGTACGATGGAAAGGTTTGCCAGTTCCGTAAGATTCGTCTAGCAACTCTTTGATAGCCGCATTTCTACTCGGAGCCTCGGCCACGGGCATTCCATTTATGTGATGTTGCAAATAAAGCTCCGGTTGCACGACCCACTTCATGGCATCTACAAATAAGCGAGTCTCTACTTTTTCAGATAAAATTTCCTCGAGTCGAACGACCAACGGGTCACTCGACAAAGATTCGTTCATCTGTATCGTCAAGCCAAACGTGTAGACAACGGCATCCGGATACGTCTCGGCGAGTCTCAATAATATCGGTGCGACGAGCGAACTTATCGCCGTTCCAATGTGGGATATCAATTGCGCGTGCCATCTAACGAACATCCAAGTTTCGATCTGTTTACTCGTTTCCTTGAAAATTTTCCTTTTTTCGTCATCTTTCAAGTCCATGTTCAAAATGATTGGAAAATATTGACCGGCTTCGATCGAACCGTGCTGCATCGCTCGTAGCGTAGCGCGGACGAATTCCGTAGAGTACGCATCCGCGGGTGCGTGTAAATCCGTGAGTAGAGCATAACAATACGTGGAAACATTGAAATAACAGTGCGCTTTGGAGTTCTCATTCGCAAAATCGCAGCATTCCTTGAACCTGAACAACGCGTAGTCTACCAGCCGATTGATTACATCCGAATCGTTGCGATTCGTAAGAACGTATTTGGAGACTGACTCATTTTCCATCACCGCGAGTCCAACGTCGTCGTTTTGTCCCAGAACACGTCGAATTTCGTTCGCCAAGGTTCCAACGTGTTTTCCAATAGCTACTCTCAATTCAGAGTCCGAAGGTTCGCGCTCCAAGAGATCATGGGACGTAGTCCAAGCCGCGAGGAACGTTTTAACTCGTTGTTCTGCTACCTTCGAGCCCAAATAGCGTGAATATTTGTAATTCGCGAATCCTAGTTGCCATTTCACTTGCAAATTCAAATCTAGATGTGAAACGTACGCCGCCGAGTAGTTCAAATACTTCTTCATGATAGAGGCGTACCGTTGCCCAGATGCCGCGTCGACCATGTTCAAACATTGCTTAACGATGGTCGAGTGCAGCTCCGTTATCGGTGTTTCTTCGCCAGACAACGGCGCGCCGTCGACGAGTTCTTTGATTAAATTGGTCAGGTACAATCTGTACGCGGTGTGACGGTTCCAAAGCACTACGCTGTCGTCCCACATCGGTGCGTTGTTATTCCATCGACGAAACATCGCGATAGCTTTCGACGGCACCCCTTCACTTCTGTTGGCCGTTGCTTCTAGATAGAATTTCATATCGGTCAAACCGCGCAGTTTCAACAATTCATTAGACTTTTGCTCGTGATATAGATGATTGATACGCATCCAGTTGCGCCGAATTTTCTCCAGCCCGTAACTCAAGCAGTTCTCTGCAAGTTCCCGGTTCCGACCAACGAACATAACGGCCATTTCCTCGCCGTGACGTTCTTTCAATTGTCGCGATTTCGCTTTGTCGGTCATCCAACCGTTCAAAGCGGCCATGAATTTCTCATCGCAATCGCCCGTGGTGCACATCTCTTGAGTGTGCGATCGCAAAGTCCACGACAACATCCAGTTCTCCCCCGCAGGAATCTTCCACAAGGCGTCCAAGTCATCGTTCAGCTCCTTACCTACCAACCGAGTTATCTGATTCCAGTCGGAAAGGTGCGTCAGACACACGAAGAGGGATTCGAGACAGTAATCTTTGATCGGACCATCATTAGCGTCGCATGCTCGTTCGTAGGCTCGTTGAGCAACCCGCCACCGACCTGCCGATTGGGCAGCCGATGCTTCCTGAAAAACCGTTAAAACCATTCAAATATGCATATACGGCGGTAATCGTAAGTATCACGAAGTATCGCGAATACGCGACGAACGTTTCGATTACCCTCAACTCGTCGCCGAAATTCTCCTTCTCGAATATACTCTCGACGACGTCAAAATCGTTCATATATTTATAGATGCCTGCCAGCTCCAACCATTGGGTATCTTCGAGCCGCGCTGGGGCTTGTAACCTCGGTTTCTTTGCTCTCGGTTGGAAATCGTCGTTTTCACACGCGCTTATCATTCGTTGCTCGAGCGCGAGAGCACCCAACGTTAACATTCCCGAAGACTTCGAGACCTTCGCGATGGCCGAAGGATCGACGTCTATCTCGCACGAGTTCAATACAATTTCCAGCATCGAAGCGATGAAATGAGAACAAGCCGTCGAACTGTTGTTGAAGATGAATTTAATGCTGGTTGAAATTTTACCCAGAAATTCTTTCCTCTTATCCGAATTCATTTCGTTTACCATCGAGGAAACAATGGCCACGCTGAGATCCTTGGCAGCTATCACGTCTCGTTTAACCAATTCTTGCAGCGGTACGATCAGGCACGAATAGGCGATTTCAGTGTCTGGAAAGTCGCCAATTCTGTACTTTCTGCAAATCAGTGAACATCGTGAACCAGTTTTTCTCGCTACAACGTCATAGTCAATTATTACCTGAACAGATGAATTTCATCGCTCTGCCGACGATCATCATGTTTCGATCGTTGCTCTTCTCCGACGACGTTTTTCAGAGCTTCTTGCCGATGAAATCTCTTGGATTTGACGTTTGCCGAAGGTTGGGGAATGCTCTGGTATCGAACGGGCGAGTTTTCGGATCCGACTCGAAGCGCGGCGTTCGGTGAAAGAAACGTTTGACTGAATTTCAGCGATTGCGAGACTCGGAAGAATAAACTGTGATTCAAGGAGGACGGATTGAATCGCGACAAGGCGGGGTTAGTCAGATTATTATAGTATTGGCTCATCTGGCTGGCGAGAGACGGGGTGAACAGCGGGGCGACCATTCCTGGATGTTTGAAGGTTGACCGAGTCGACGGTTCGGCGTTGATAGAGTATTCTTCGAATTTGCAATTCACCAGAGGTTCGAAAATCTTCTTGTCAAATCCGGGATCCCGGCTCAGCAGCTGCAGCATTAGCGAAGCGAAGATCTGGAGAAAGCTCGACTCCAAAATTGGATCGTACGCGTCGAACGTATCCAACAATCTGTCGATGGCGCGTTCCGTTCCAGTTTTCTGTTTTTCCGTCAAAAATTTCACGATTCTACCTCGCAGCTCCTCGTCGTGGTCCAACAAGCCGAGAAGCAAGATTCCACGACTCATAGATTTGAGCCGACCGATAGCGATATCATCGTCGTCGTTGGAATTCTCCCCGTAATTTTCGTACACGGCAATAAAAATGTCCGCGACCACGCGTCGTTGTTCGACGGAAGGACTTTTCGAATACGGACAGGTACTCGTCGCGAGCCGTAATAATTCTTCCGGAGAACAAAGCTTGACCAATTTTCTGACAATTTTCAACGCTGCATCTTGGCACGTCGAAACTTCGTCGCTCGTCGTCAGCAAACTTTCGATCCCGATGCATCCCAATTCTCTGTCCAATTCCTCCCTGCTCAGATGATCTGGTATCGCCGAGGCGAATACGTTCAGACAGCTACCCTTGTTGCAATCCTTCACGCTGAAGAAACTCGACGTCATCTGCCGCCAGCAGAGTTTCGCGATGTTTGGATATCGTTTGTGAATCGCGTGCATAGCCTCGACGAATTTGTCCCGGTTCGCCGGCAATTTTTCAATTACGGTTAGCGACAAGTTATCCGTTAACTTCTGCTTCAGCTCGGTCTCACCGGTCGTCTCGAGGAATTGCAACGTTATACCCAGCGCCTCGCAGCTCTGGAGCATAGTTTCCTCGTCTGCGCCGTCGATCAACGTGATCAGGCGTTCCGGTATCTCGGGACGCGTCACGAACGATTTCTCTTTGCCGCGACGAAGAAATATCAGAACTGCACCCGCGCAGAGTCGCGGCGACGATTCGGTTATGCGAAGAATTTCGTCGGGTACCTCTAGACACGAGTGCCAGGCGTCGACGAGAGCGTCGATCAGTTCGAGGTTGTAAGCGTAGATCCTTCTTTGGTTGGATTCGGAATTTTCGAGGAATTTTTCAAAGAAATCTTGAGCGCATCGTATCGTCGAGGGATCCGCGGGGATCGCAACGTCCCGCCACTCCGTCAGCATCACGACGATGTCGCGAACGACGTAGGTGATGTTCCCCCGTTTCCTCATGTGGATGTTCAAGAACGACAATATCGGCGGTAGAAAGAACGCTGCGTAAGGTTTGAACGCGTCCTGCGTGTTCCATATTACTTTAACGAGGAACAACTTGACGTTGTATTCCCAGGCGGCGATCAGTGAACGGCGAAGGCAATCCATCCACTTCGGTAGATGCGCGTCGTTCCCGGTCTTC
The DNA here is from genome assembly GCA_963969455.1 of Arge pagana. NCBI lineage: Eukaryota > Metazoa > Arthropoda > Insecta > Hymenoptera > Argidae > Arge > Arge pagana. The sequence continues at coordinate 16,580,156 of OZ018315.1, read as the reverse complement.
GGCAGGCACGCGACGTTCTCCGAAATCACGTGCGTCACGAATCCGCAGATCGATGCCATGCATTCGTGATCGTTCAGATCGTCGCTCTCGAAGGTGAGACGCAACAATTCCACCTCGCTGGTACTCGCTACCAGTTCCGGTTTCGCGTCGTACAACTCGTGCGCCTCGTACCGCGATACGTCTTCGGCGAGAGTCGACGAGGCGATATCGAACGTTTTAATCGTCGAACGAACACGCGTCGCCGTCGAATCGGCGCTTCGTTTTCTTATACCGACCGATCGTTCTCGTTCCTTCGGGATTTCGCTCGGTGCGTCCGCAAACTCGTATACCTTTTCCGTATCTATAACGTTGTGCCATATTTTCATAGGTTCGGGAAAGAGTATAGGATAAAACTTTTCGTCGCATTTCAAGCTCACCGCGGCCACGATGAAATTATACGCCGCGCAGAACAGCTTTCGCCCCACTTTCTTAGTTTCCAACTCGTCCGGCAAGTCCATCTTCGTCAGATTAACCGCGTTTAGGGTGATAATTTGCAGGAGAGGTTTCCCGTTTGTCAGGGCGTTGTCGCAATTACTCGCTATCGTGTTCCCAACGCCGTCGATCCTTTCTCGCGCCACTTTGGCGACCATTATTTCGAGCAAGTTGTAGCATCCTATTTTCGATACAATCGTGCTCCTTAACGAACGGTCGCTCCACCCGAAAGTTTTCGAAATAATTCTCACCGACTCGTTCACGTTTTGCTTGTAAAATAATTCCAGCCCGTCCGGTGCGGCGCAACGGAAACACGGCAGAAGCAACTTTTCCAATACTTCCAGTCGCGACGAGAGCTCCTCCGTTTGCATAAACCAGTTGTACAACATTTTCAGGGATTCTAACGAATCTTCCCCGCCAATTTCTCGGAAGTAAGTCGTTAGGATATCGCTGGAACTGTTGTCCCAGAAGTGAACGTTGTCCGAGGTCAAATTGAGGAGACAGTCGAGTAACGCAACAGATTTTAGAACCGGCAATAAGCGAAGTATCGTTTGAAAGCACGCGATTAGATGGAAACGTTGGGGAGTTCCTTTGAAAAGACAATGTTTCCATTCCCGACTCGCTGAAAGCGACTCGTCGACCAAATATGGCAGGAAGGCGTGCAATAATTGCGTCTTATATTGAAGAGTATCCGACTCGCAACTGCTAGAGAGTTCCTGCGTTATCCAACCGAGCAATTCGGTTGCTTTGCCGAATATTGTCCGGGGACTGTCGACGGTCTGAACGAGGATCGCGTACAAACGAACGACCTCTCGCTTTCTGTTCCGGTCGTAGTTGGCAAGATTTTGAAATTTGGAAAATCTATCGACGAATTCGTGTTCCAGTTCCTCCAGCGAATTTTGAAACGTACGTTTATTATTCTTCGCGTAGGCCAGCAATTCTCCCATTATTGTCAAGGCGTCGTCAAATTTTTCTTCCATCGACTCGTTCGTCAATACATCCAGGGTTCTGTTCGTGTATTTTAACAAAAAGTTGAATATCGGGACACCAAATACGTTCAAAAAGTATTTCCCATGCAATATTTTCGTAGAGTCCGGAAAATACAGCTCGGTCCTTGACGCGACGATATTTACCAGAGTCACGACAATACTTTCCTGCAATACGACAAGAGCAGTTTATTGAACGGAAAAATGATCATTTATCAGCAAATTAACAATGCAATCCAACCTCGAATTTCATCAGCAACAACTCTAACAAGCTGGATAAATGGTCTTTCATTCCCGGCTCCAACTCGACGACGGTCATTCTTCCAAATTTTTCATTCCGCAACAATTCGAATATATCAAAAACTTTAGCGATGCAAATTTCATTGTTGAATGGTACCTAGAGTGGCAGTTAAGAATAAACGGTGAATAACGCAAATTAATTACACAAATTAATTGTATCGAAACAGTAGCGATCACATTATTGATACCTAAAACTAGCGATAGACTTTATCTCTGATCACGGGATGAGAAAAGAAACAAAATTGTACCAATAATCACGTTTTACGTGCCAAGCGAATTATTTCTTTCGAAGATTGGATTGAGTTTGTATTACCATTTCGTATAACGCGAATTCCATTCTCGGAAAACGGTCCACGTGCTCCGAACACTTTAGTTTGTTGATATTACACAAATTTTAGTATGGAAAACTTTACTATAAGATTGAAATCACTACGCACGTGCATAATTCCGTAATCTATCGTAAGACGTACCTCATATAAATGATCAAATTGCGAGTTGGTTCGCAGGAAATTTAATCCTTTTAAAAAAAATTTCAAGTCGAGATACGTATCGTTGTCAAAAACTTTATCCAAGGTCCAGCAAAGTTCCCATTTGCTCTCGATGTTACGTTTGAAGAGTTCTTTCAAAAAAGCTAGATCATCGTCGGTCAAAGCTATGGACAAAATTTCCAGTATCTTCCGAATCCGGGATGGCAGAGATTCCATCAGTACTAGATTCCGCGCATCGAAACCAACCGTTTGCGATGCGAATATACACGATGATATCAAAGACATGAGTTCCTCTTTCGCAGCGGTATTCGAGATCACGATTGAGACGTGGAGAGGACTCGCGTGACGCTGTAGAATAGAAAATTAACACAATTTCTCAACAACGAATCGATCTATTCGAAACTTACAATGTCCCAGGGAAGAACGTTTAAGAAGTCGAATATCTTGAGGATAATTTCACTCCTCATTAAAACCATATGTTGATTCTCCCGTTTATATTCGACAACGTTGTCGTACGAGTCGTCTCGTTTGGCCACATTGATCAATCCGATGAAATCGACGATGGAGATGAATATACTGTTTCTCCTAGTGTTATCGGGGCGGAATAATAGATCAGAACTCAGCAGATTTTCGTTCAAAATCCAAATGTAGCAGTCCAAAGTTTTCAGCAACGGTACCATAGTTTTCAGGCAGAGAGATCCCATCCTCTCCTCCAAACCTTTCCGTAGCAATTTGTCCAAAGCTTTCGTGCCGTTCCGTTTCAAATAATCTTCGATGAAGTCTGCCACCGTCGTGTTGTTTGGAATATATTTGACGATCGCACTTAGCATTTCGATACTTTTTACTCTGCAGTTATTATCGAAAGAACCGCATTGGGATAAAAGCCAATCTGCCGCGTCTGTGAGCAAGGTTCCTTGAAATTCTACGGGTTGAACTCGGTGAGGATTCGGTAAATTGAAGAGGTCGTACTTGTAGCGAATTACCTTCTCGATATGCTTGAGCGAGTTTGTGATTTTCAAATTATTGCAACCCTCCAAAGCTTTTACGAAGCAAAATAATAATTGAAGGCAAAATGTGTCCATGATCTCGTCATGTTCGCGAAACACATCGTACAAATAGTTGAATGCCGTTGCAGCTCCTATGCGACGCTCTATCGATGGATGAAGCGCAAAATTCACAATCTTTTCGATGATCGGCTTCGTGTTCGTCATAGGCGTCTCTCTTTCATTGTCTTCGGATTGTTTTATCGACCATTTAACAAATTCAGCCAAACAGATGCCAGAAAAATCCCTCGTCGTCAGGTTTGATTCGTAAGTCAACGATTTGAAAAGCATTTCGACGAGAAATGCAGTCTCCGACGATTTCAGCTTCATTTTCGAACTGTACCAGTGAGTAAGTTGAATCGTCAGAGGATAAAACAATTGCTGAATTGCCTGATCAGAGTCCGAGCCAAGTGTAAGAAGAGCAGGAAATATCATCTTGAACAACGGTAGCACGTGGTCCGGATCCAAACCTAGGAATTTCATAGAAGTTCCCAGCATTATAATAACAATGGAATGAAGCACTTCGCAAGCCAGAACTCGGGTTTGCCTATCCGTCGAAATCAGTGCCAGCTCTATTATCCTCGGTAACAGAGCATCGAGATAAATATCTGGTTTGATGTCGCTGTATAGCAATGTGTACTTGAGCAAATTTCTACGATTCCCAAATAATTTTGAAACTTCGTCGGATGAATTTTCGGCGGATAGGCCTGAAATGATGTCTGAATCGAGGGAACCTAAGAAGAGTAGAACTCTTCGCTGAAACTCTCGCAACGTTCCTTCGTCGTTTTTTAAAATGAATTTTTCGGTGATTTTTCTGAAGTTTTTTCTCAACGTTTTCTGATCGTAGTGTTGTGGCTCTAGTACGCGTTCGCTATTCTTTAAAAATGGTACCAGACTCGGTAGGATTTTCATCAACAACGGTTTTAATGATTCCGACTTCATGGTCTGATTCCAGTTCTCCAAAGTCCCGAACGCAGATTGAGTCACATCCAACCTGTGGCTCGATGAAAATGCAGCCTTGAAAATAGGAGTCAAACGATCCACGAAATTTTCTACGATAGCCACCGGCATTTCAATGATCACGGTCAGAATCGCAAACTGTGCCTCTTCGGACGAACTCGAGAACTCTTCAATGATAAAAGACATGAATGCCGACAAAAGCTTCGTAGTTTCCGCATTCGACGCAACGTCATCGATGTCGCAGGTGACAATTTTTAATCTGAGAATCGCTTGGACCAATTTGTAAAATCCAGGAATCGATGGATGTCGATAGGATTTCTTAATTATTTCGTACAGAAAAAAATGAGCCTGATGTCGTATAGACGCAGGGTCTAGATCTTCAACGATCGTCTCAAAAAAATCGACAAAATTGACGAAGATACGAAAATCCGTGTCGTTTTCTGCTACGAGTACGTCGATAATTTCGACATCGGGTACATCATCTAGCGTTTTGACATTCAAATTTAACTTATTTATCAGTTTGACGCAAGCTCGTGGCATCTCGCTCGATATTTCTCTGGATACAGTCAAGCTTTCATTGTTCGTGGCTGTGATGCTTGGGCGCAGTATGGATCGCCATAAAGGCAAATAATTTCTATAGCATATCGGCCGCTCGTCCAATGCCTGTTTTTCTTTTTCGATTTCAGCATCAACATACAGCGAGTGCGAACACGTCCACGTGATTCCTTCGTATACTGTGAAGTAGAATCGTTGCGTGAGAAATTAAGTGTAAAGTGATCTTCTGTTCGAATATTTTTCAGCATAAGCGAAATACATGCCCATTTTCTGAATAAATTCTTCGCACAAACGGCCACAGATTTTTTTCACATTCCAAATAGTTTTTACTACGGATTCCACCACCAGAACGTGACTGATTGAGGGGGCATCGGGAAATCGCCGAATCAAAACTGACGATAATTTCATCAAATCGTCAAATTGTTCTCGCGTAATGTGCGACATGTGCAACACGATTTTTGATAGCGCTAATTGATAATACGCCAAATTTTCGATTAATCCGTCACGAAGATTGCCACTGTAAATAACGCGAAGATGTTTTTCTAATAGTCTAAGCAAGAAGCGGAACTTACGATTCCGAAATTGCGGACTTCAGAAAAATACGAGCGACTTGTTATGCGATTCGAAATGACGGGCAGACAAATACGTGAAAGTGAAAAATTGATGCAACAAAAATTGCAAAAGTTGTAGGAAAATAACGATTCGAAGAAAATGATCATTTAGTTTTCGGTTTATATCTCAAAAGCCATGAGAAATAGTGCAAAAAACGCGTTGTTCAGGCAGTAAACCCACCCTCGTGAATAATTTTCGACTTTACTGCCATGTTGCATAATGTACTATTTCAGCTAAATGTATTTTCACCAAAATTTTGCAGGACGTCCCTATTCAATTTTGAACTATGATGTCTCATAGTTTTCAACATATCAGGTCAAAACTGAGTCATTTTTTCTCGTGGAATCTCTAGTTGTTTCGAATCAAATGACATCTCGCTTATGTTTTTCCGAGGCTTGTAATTTCGAAGTTGTAGGTTTGACTGTTTGCCTCGACTACAAGCTTCAACGGCAGTTCGAATATCACAGACATACCCAAACTGTGCGCTATATGCATTCCGAGCCATAAAGGAAAACATGGATGCAAGTTCTATATCGCCGAGGTGAATTTTACATGCTCCGGCCAGATCTCCATAGCCACTGATGAACAATCTCAAGGTTCTTGAATCGATATCTTCGTCCAAAAGTCTCAGCTCGAAATCTTTTTGGTAAACCTGGAATGGCAAACAGAAGAAAATAACGCGTTGAGGTAACTAGCGAATAACAGAACAAACAATTGATAAGTTCAAATAGTTGCTCGTTTACGCGAAATAGTTCTCGACCAGAATCCGTACGATCATCCTGGAGCTTATTGCCCAATATTTGGTAAAAAGCAATGAGAGTGCTAAAAGCAACTGTTGCATTATCACCCTTCCAACCAATCCATCGCCATAGAATAGCATTCCAATGACGTGCATTTTCATACACCCAATCGCAAAATAAGCGCATGTGTCTTCCCAACAATGATACCGCCGCTGAAATGCATATTTACGTTTACTGAGCTTTACGCCACTTTTGAGTAGCGTGTAGAAATGGCTGGTACTACGCACATCGATGAACAAATTTATTTCGTTGGTCTTCAGCAACGTTGCTATGTCTCTCTATAACATCGTACAGTACTCTGTAGAATCGTTTCGATTTCTCTGGCGTTTCTCGAGGCGTGAATTTCAGCAACATGTCGCTCAATGCGTCCAGATAAACAGCTAATTTGCCTGGTACAGATGCTCTGCTAGATCTTCGTTGTTGAGTACGATGTTGCTGAAAATGTTAATAATATGAAAGGTGATTTATTACCACGTGGAAATAAATATTGAAAATGCTCACAGTTTGCTCCAAATCGTTCATCAAGCAGTCGAAAATTCTACGAGCCAATCTATCAGATATAGCTTCAGGCTTGTTTTTAGCAATCATACCCAAAATTTTGAAGTAATATATGCGCGCTGAGGGACAGAACATGAATGATAACTGACTAGGAATTTGTTTCGCGCTATTTCACAGTATTATAAACGGCATACCGGCTTCATTCGATAGATGAAATCTGTTGACGAACGCCACCACCGTTTCTTCTAATTTCAATTGATGACTGGGGCACAGCTTGACAAGGTTTTGAAAAGCCTTTTCAGCAACACTTTTCATGCTAATCGGAATTTTCATAGTAATTGCCGATTGACATACAACCTGCAATATAAATTAACAATGAGATTGTAAATGATATGACAAGATTTTTTATGTAACAAGGAAATATTTGTAGTTTCGTTTTTTGATATATAAGAGTAGTACAATTCAATGTACTACATTGTGAATTTTTATTCTCTATTGAATTATATTGAAATTGATTGATAAAGAAACGACAAGAGATCGTAATCGAAGTTATTGCATTACAATGTATTAGTTTCCTTTTAACGAGCCAAAGTATCGCACAATTCACCTTGATATCGTGAGCGTATAGTTCCAAAAACCGATGAAATTTTTCAATGACAAAATTTAAGAGTGAAAATCCTTCGATCCATGATTTTTCCATTGCTTTGTCTACACGCGACATCAAGAAATGCAACAAGCCTTTTTCATCTTTCAGCATTGTGTACAACACTAATCCTGTAAATAGAATGATTTGTGTACAGAGCGAATCTTGCCTAATCAAATGAATCACATTCCTTAAAATTGTTCGTGATTCATTTGCAAAATTTTTCCTTCGTCGGATATCCACGTAGCGTTATTTTATTACCAATATCACTCGTTGATAAATTGTCAAACAACTGTAAAGCATTTTTCAAAACGATAGCGAGTTCCTCATCAGCATTACTCGTTACGAACTGGACGAATTGAGCCATGAATGTCTCGAAGGATTCCATTATTGAGTAGGATGGAATCCCAGTTGTTTCGAAATCTTTTGATGCTGATATTTAAATGATCAATGTTTATTATGAGAGTAGATTTTTGTGCCATTTATATGACACTTCACGTGTCACGTATTATCGTGCGGTGTTATAGCCTGTAGAGCACTCGACAAGTCGTTCACGAGAACCAAATAACCCTACGTTACGCCGCGCAACGACATATTGCGTTATTCTTACGCCAATTCCAATGACGATCCAGGGGAAAGGCGCGGGTCTCATAGGAGCTGCAGGTATCTTCTCCGATTGCATGTATGTAGCATGCACGTAGTCATACGTAGTCATCGTAGTCATCACCTACAAAAAATGCTCCCAATTTGATCCTATTGGCTCCGTACTTTTGATAATTTGCTCCCGCATTGATCAAGAGAAAAACAAAAAAAATTAAAACTGAAAAAAATTGAAATCTAGGGGAATATTTTGAACTCTGTTTTTGGCTAGAAAAAAAAGGATTTGAAGGAGATTCTGTACGGCAAATAATTGCTCCCTGTATGCACTAATTAGCTCCACCGATAGATTCGATGAATTCGTATTCGTTATGGAAAAAAATTTGGAAGATCTCGTATCGCGTAACTTTCCCCGGCCAATCAGTAAATCGCTATTCCGTTCGATTGTCGTTCGAAGAGCTTACGATACATGATTATATAGAGGGGGACATGCATAATTGGGCATAGATATACGGATGGAATGAATCAGAAAACTATTGCTTTCCTATCGTTTCAATTCGCTCAATCTTTATTTTTAATTGCTCGCTCGTATTTACGAAGGTATAAGAGGATTAACGAGCTCGAGATGACAACATAAACCTCTAGTTTTTTCGTAGAGTTAACTGCAGCTTTACGACAAGACTTGTGCTATCCCTTTCCCTTTTTTCCGTAAGAGGCGCTCAAATCGCATCTTGACAATTCCCCTTGCATTATCCCTAGAATGGGGACAAGTTATATCGCAGAGTGTTGCCTCCTTCCTACTACTCCATGGAATATCTATGGAAATACCTACATCTTTATAACCATGTTTATAAAGATGAATAGGTATTCTCACTCACCATTTTGATTTCAGCAGAAACAGCGGGAGATTTAAATCAAGGTCAAAAATGATCCTAACAGAAGATTGTATTGGAAATATTAAAGAATTATTAGTGACCTTTGGGAATGGTTTGAAAAGGGGAATATAGGTATTTTAATAGTAAACTCGTATAACGATAAGAATTGATTGGATTTATATTTTATCAACAGAGAAAAGTTTTACACAAAGAGAACTAATACTAGTACTAGTATTAGTATTAGTATCTAGTACTAGTATACTAGATACTAGATACTAGAACTAGCATCTTTGTGACAACTCCAAGGTCCATATCATTGTTGTACATATGTATCATACCAAAGTCACATATAACCCCATCTCAAACTAAAGATTTGATAATGGTTATATATCCTGTCTCGAGTTTTTTGGAACATGACAAAAATTCTAAATGAACTGCGCCACAGCAATGAAATTGTGAACTGCGAATGATGATTACCGGTAGATGAAGCTGTTGGTAAAAAAAAAAAAAAAAAAAAAAAAAAAAAATTCTTTCATTGAAAGCTGGTGGCAAAACGAAGGGTTTATGTAAAGAATCTTTCGATGGAAATACGATTCCTTGTCTTCGTGAAATGAATGATGTGTCCGTTTCCTGACCACCTACGAAGAGCATCCACAAATTCAGTATTAAGCTTTCAGCATCGCATGATTCATGGAAGCTCCTCGAGAGGTAGGACACTCGGCTCGTTTTTTTTTAACGTGGTTTCCCCTTTAGGCCTAATCCACGGAGTTTAAGAATACACGGAGACAAAATTCGTAATTATCATCTTAACTTTGATTGATTTCTTTTCTCAATATTCTAAATAATGTTGAGCAAGATAATATAATGAAATCGAAAATATGAATTAATTTTGAGGAAGATTTAATGTACAGTTTTTCTATTATTTATAAATATTTAAAGCTTGAGCTAGTTGTGTACTGAATTTTGGTAGTATGATTGTGAGTAGTGAGGATCAACGAGGGTTTCAGAATTGGAAAGCATCGCGTAGTTCTGAGCCCCAGGAAACTCAGAGCTAGCGATCATCAACTCGTGTCTACGCGCTATCATATGCATAGTGGCCAGCTATGCATGTGATCGCGGTGTCGAGGGTGGGATATGGCAGTATGTAAAAATGGATTCTGATTATGTTACACAGAAAGATGACGTTGCATGAGTGCTAAGTGGTGCAGCATTTCAGGAGAGATTTTTTGGGTGATATGGGTGGTATGAAAAAAAAAAAAAAAAACTGAAATTGATTGCGCGCTCAAAGCTGCAGCATGTCTTAATTATTGGGTCGACCATGTCTTGCAAGGGAACTGCAGCGTGTATAGGCGCATTCAACACACGCAAGGTATTAAGAATGAGTTTTCAAATTTCGTATATCGTTGCAGCCATATACAGGCGCATTTCACTCGCGAGATAGTAAGGGCTTTTCGGATTGGTATACCCTTGCAGCCGTATGACAGGCGCCTGTATAGAAAGTGTTGTTCGTGTACATAGTGCTTTGTGACAAAATGAGCAGAAACTTTCAGCATAAAAAGGTATGCCGAAAGCTGTTGCTCTAGAGTAAGAAGAAAGGAAGAAAAAGAGCATGTAATTTTGGTGGTATGATTGCCGGCGATCCTCTTCAGTGATGTCTTCGGACTTGGAAAGCATCGCGTAGCTCCGAGCACCACGAAACTCAGAGCTAGCGATGTCCGCGTCCATTCGAATTGCTACAAATTGGATCGACGTGACTTGTCGATGAGATGACTCGAAAGATCATTGATCGAAAGGAGCGTTACGCGTCATTTAGGTTCGCATAAGTAGACCTCGCATGTCTACTCGTGCGATTGAAATTATCCTGTAGCAATTCGACGCTGTGAAATGAGTTTGGAAGAACAAAGATTTGTATTCGCGACCTGCCTACCCCCCTCTGATTCCCACCCACCCATCGAACTTAAAGCTAGTACTTTCATACATCCCACTTGCATACACCCCAAAAATTCGCGTTCCCAGCTCTCTCGCGCGCGCCTAAATGAACTGGTCCCTACCTAACACCTATATCCACCGAAAATAATTGAATCCACATTCACGCACACACATTCACACCGTGGATTTTAACTTACTGTTTTGTGCCTGTAGGGATTTGAGAAAGATTAGACATCCTAGCAATTTACTAAAGTATCTAATCGGTCTACTTTAATGCTGGCTGAAAGCATCTACGTTTCATATTCTAAGAGTGTTGTGAAATATATGCATCGAATATTTACATAAAGATCTGTACTTCGATAAACGATAACTGTAGAATTAGATCTTTGTATCTGAGAGAATTATCAAAGGAATGATATTGCCAGACTTGAGAAAGAAATTTGTCCGTTCTACGGAAAATTGTCACCCATGCGATGCGTAAGAATAGAGAGAAGAGTAAAACTACAGACGTTCATAGTCTTAGCAATCGCATGAGAAACAATAATTCCTGCCGCGATACTCGCTGTTTCGTAACGGAAAGCACGCTAAGCCTGAATCTATATGGATGTTAACATCCCATCCACGAGTTGGATGAACAATAAATCTATAGAGAAATCCTCCGTTACGGCGTGACGAGTCTATCCAACAAAAGCTAAGAAATGCAGGTGATAAATATGGTGCAATCATACCACGCGATAGGAAAGAGAGAGAGAGAGAGAGAGAAAGATAGATAGGCATCGAAAGAACTAACAATTCCGACCATCGTGTCAATTGCTAGAGTTCCGAAGTACTGAAATGCATGCGACTCACCGGGGTTAAAGGTGGTTTGTTGGCAGCTTGGGTTCGCTACACGTCAGCATTTGTGTTCGGCTGCAAGTTGGAACCATCTCGTCCGCATCTCGATTCCGTAAATTCATAGGTCAGCTTGATGGTTCTCAGTCATGGACATCGCATCACAGCCCGGGAAGTCTGGAAACGCCGCTAGGATCCTTGTAGGAGCACGCTCGACACTGATTCACTTCGCGCACAACACAACACTTTCGACCGGATGACCAGGAGCTGAAACAAAAAGAATTCCAGATTGCTTACAAACTGATGATACATCTACGCATGCATAAAACTCGGAAGGTGTTTATAGATTTTAATTTTTAATTGAACAAACGTGTAATCTCTAAAGTTTAAGATTTTAAGACTAATATGAAAAAAATTATCGTTGAGAAGAATAATTCTGAACAAAGTATTTCTTCCGAAAAAAAAAAAAACGATTTATCGATGAAAAGATTCATTTTGAGAATAAAATATTTCTGGAGAAGACTGTTTTTGATGTGTAGTTGTCAAAAGATCTAATATTTGTAGAATAATTAACAATCGAAGAAAGCAACAAGATTTCACAAGAAGAATAGTCATGTTAAATACCTTTGCCTCCTTGCGTCGCCAGTGTTTGCAGGTATCCTTCGAATTGCCTCGCCATACATCGGATTGACTGATCAGAAACTGAAACAAAAAGAATCGCAGATTGCTTACAATCTGTTCATGGACCATCATTCCTAGAACCACTTTAAAGGTTGGCTCTGTTTACCTCAAGATTTGGAAAATATTACAAACGATGATTCTAAGCAGAATTCCATCAAAAACTGAAATAATTTATGAATTCCAAAATTCCAGAAAGTGAAACACTATCAAATATAATTAGTTTTGAGATATACAATTTTCAAAGAGACTTGTTTCTGCACTGGATTGATTGTCTCAACAATTGAAAATTCAAATAAATGCTCGTCGTAATAAGTACCTTCGTTTCAGGTCCAGCCAGAGCATGTCGCCAGAGGCCGATTGGCGATTCTTTCTATCGAAGCATCAGGAACTGAAACAAAAAAAAAAAAAAAATACCAGATTGCTTAAAAACTGAGAAAAGATTTGTATTCTTCGAGCTACTTTAAAAGTCAACTCTTTACCAGAATAATTGGAAAATATTTCAATCAATATAATTCTTGAATAAATACTATTCGAAACGATGAGATTCCAAGCAGAATTCATTTAAAAACTGAAGCTTTTTCAAGATTAGATTAATCAAAACTAGTTTATAGATTCCGTAACTCTAGAAATCGAATCACTATCGAATATAACTACTTTCAAGATGTACAATTTGAAATAGGATTGTGTCTGCCACGATCCGCTATCTCAAAAATTGAAATTTGAAATAAATGTGTATCATATTAAGTACCTTTGTTCCATGTGCTGTCCAATGTACATATCGCCTTTTGCTTTCGTCGACCTTTGTATTCGGCGTAGGTACTTTGCGTGCATGTTCCAATTCCCGTCTTCCACTGTTCGCCATACGCTGAAACTTAAAAATATTTTTCCCGAAATTTCCCCTATATTTTTCAGTAATTCTCCAGTATCAATAGATACTGGAGAATATAATTAATCGAAATGATAATTTTAAGAACTTATCTCGTTCCATGATATTATCGTGGAACTCGAAGCTCGAGCAAAGGGGAAATTTCGGATCGAATGTTTTGAGAAAAATAATTCAGAAAAAGGCAAAATGAATGAATGATGAATGGTGAAAAATGTGATGATCATGCAAACAATAATCCATGACTATTGATACTACATTTCGGGGTATATTTAACGTCTTCAGACCAAGGAAACATCACGTCGCTCCGAGCCCCGGGAAACTCGGAACTAGCGATGTACCAATCAAGCACCGCTATCATATACACAGTGGCCAGCTATGCATAAGATTGCGATGCGTAAGGGGTAGTAGAGAAAAATTGAGATTTGCATGTGCGCTCCAAAGTGCAGCATGTACGAAAAGATTTTACGAGTGGTATTGCAGTAGAAAATAAAAGAAAATACTGCGTGCACGATCGATCACATGATGGATGAAATGTGATAATCAAAATTCAAGAGACTGAATTTTGATGTGCCCGTTTCCACACCACCCACGAGTAACTTCCTCAAATTTAGCAACAAATTTTGAGCACGAACAAAATTTAGTATTGCTAAATTAGCGAAAGATACTCTCGAGGTAGGGCACTCGGCGCATTTTTTTTTAAATGTGGTTTCCCCAGTAGGCATAGTCCACAGATGGTATTTGGAGAAGGAATCACCCGATGAAAGATTAAATTATAGAGATGAATACTCACCTTCCAGTTCTCTAAATTCCGGTACCGATTAGACGTAGATATCAGACCGTCGAAAGTCACCCGATGAAAGTGAATATTGAATCGAACCGACAGAGTTGACTTCCTACCAACTGTCCTCGAAATAAGAATTGAGATCGCAATCACGATTCGTAGCTCAACTTATCCTCAAAATCTATACTTTGCATTTATTTTATATCCACGAGAGAAATCAAAGTATGCAGCTTGTTTACAAAAAATGTCAAAAAAGACACAAATTTTCGATGTATACTTGTAATTTATAGAAAAAGACAAAGAATCAATGATAGCCGCAAGCTAAGGTTGAAAATAATAAAATACATGATACGTGAAATATGAATATAAGGTTCGTACTAACGTTGCGAAAATCGTAGTTGAAAAATAGTTCGTTATCCAAAATTGGGAATATTCATAGATATATTTAAACGATTTTTATTAAATCGATTGTCAGTTTAGCCGTGAATTCGTCAACCATTGAAAAATGAATTACTAATGCCACCAACGATGCGTTGTTTGTAGAGAAAAATATTGAAATTCTTAGCATCGCGCGTAAATAATGGATAATCACGAACATTGCTCGTTGGAAGATTAATGAATGCGGTACTGAAATCGCCAATGTATCGCTGGAATTACGCATCATTTGCTTACTCGAAGATGAAGTAAAGTTGCACGGAAATTCACTTCAGAAAGAAAATTTACCACGCATTTGTCTTGTAAAAGAACTCGGTCTAAGATTTCAGGAATTGAAGCTCACCGTGTTTTCTCGGAATTGGCCGTGGCGAAAGAAAGCATCACAACAAAGTTAGTTCGCGGTATTCTATTGTAGTAGGTAACCACGACACGTCGCTCGAAGCGTAAACAAAACACGGGCGAAAATCTCGCGTATATCATATACCGAAGCGTTGAAAACAATACGAAAAACTTCCATGCTTCACTGATCAATTCTCAGAACTGCTTTATTATTCGAACTGGTATAGAAACTCGAAGTATTACTTGGAAAATTGCGCGCAAAACTGTCGCGTGATCGAACCTGTTCATCGAAAATTATATACATATAAAATGCCAGTCGTGAAAATTAATTTTAAATAAAGGTCAAACAACTTTATATTCAAACGGTTCAGGACAGCCAAATCTTATTTGATAAGCACAGCGTAAATGTGCGTTTCACGTTTCGTACAAGCGCGCCAACTTTCAGTAGCACTCGAGTAATTCAACAGAGAATATGCCTAGATGATTAGCAAAGAAAAACTTACCATGCTTCACCACCTGTCAGATCTCTGCGTGCGGAGAGAGGATTCTCATCGGATTCCGCAGTCCTCGGGAACAGGAAAGATGATCCACGAATGTCATCCTGATGTTCTCAGATACGATGACCTCATTCCAGATGATCCGTGTCTCTCCACAGCAAGCACCCACTTTGTTCACCAGTAATTTAAACAACTTTTATTTAATCCAAAAATTATTAAACGCGCGCGAAATTGTTTATCTGCTTGGTTTACGTCGATAATATTATAACTTGTAAAATATTTTATATAGACATGCACTGACATGTTCTGGATGGTTTTCCGAATTGTAAAATATTAGCTTGAAATAAAATAGAACACTGTATTTAGTTTAAATACACTTGAAATAAGAGAGAACACTGCGTTAGGTTCGAATACCCAACGAGAGTTAGTAATTGTCACCCCGAAAGTCGACGAGCGAATGTTCCTCTGCGTCGCGGTCGCGCTATTTATGTAGAACCTACAATAGTGGCGCTGAGCGCTGCTTGGTTGCCGCGGTCAGCGCCCCTGGCGGTCGAAACTCGAAACACCGATCAATATCGATCGATATCGATATTTCTGATCGAATTTCGAAAAATCTAGGGAATCTCGCAAATTTGTCGGATTTTATAAAAATACGGCGTTATCTATGTCTTTCTGAAAACGTTATGTGAGAGATTGATTTATTAATAGTAATTTTACAAATTCTACATGATAATGCAATTGTTTGTCTGTCGATATTCGGGTCTAATAATCATTTTGCGTCCAACTTTCCATGGCACGCATTGCCGTTATAATTAAGTGAGCGCTAAGCGTTGTACTATACCTACTTTGATTTACTTTCGAGCTTGTATTGCATTTGATTGCTCGTAGTCTCGCAAGGATCCCCCGCTACAACACCAGTGTGCAAATTCAACGCGTCACATATTTTCACATTCTTATTATTCGCCGTTGCAATTTGTAAGATAATAATGTTAAAGAAAAAACGAAAAAGCTTGAATACGCACCCTTATCAATACTTTGAGTCGCGTAAATTTTCATTACAGCCCGAGTACGAGGCTGTCCTTTGTACTGTTTCATGTCAGCTCGGTCCGCGGATGCGAGATCGCTAGCCTCTGTCACGTTACTCATTGTTACTCGTCGATCGCGTTTCCGTCTCTGCTCCCTCCGGTTTCAGAGTATAAACGAAATATCTGCCGTTTGTGTAGTTTTCGTTTATTATATCTTCTCGATTCTGATGATAAATTCTAAGAAAATACGACAAATTTACACGAGGGGCCAGTACGTTGTGCTTATTACAAAAAATTGTACCTCTTTGCGGTTGATTGTACACACCACGGAATCTACATGCCTTGGTAGATTTTCTTCGAATCTCTTCTATAAGCGAGATTTGTATCCAGGGTTATGTGAGTACATTGGTTGAACGCACTCTTCGTCATATCTATTGTCCGATTCGTTGGAACGGTGCTTTGAAAATAATTTTTCTATTGTGAACGACACCAAAATACACAACACATTGGGGAATGACAAGTAAAGAATAATTAGCCGATATTTGTTTTCTTTACGGCACACTTAGAAATACGCGATGTTATCCATGATTATTGGTATTTAGAAAAAGCACGAATAAAGTCTATTGCACCCAAACTAATGTCAAGTTTGTACTCTATTGACGCACAATCGGATTAAAAGAATTGGTCACATCGCATGTGTGTAGAAAAACTACAAAATAGGAGTTTCGTGAGAAAAACGTACTACCGGTACCGGGATCTGTGCTGTCAGAAACGGGACGCATGTTGCACCACCTTGCAACCAAACAGCGGCATGTCGGTGTGGAGCAGAACGTTCGGATCACTTCGGAATGTTTCGGAAGATCGAACGAACCCTAAGCATCGTTCGGCAGCGTGCCCATTGGGTGGGGCTGCGCGATTGATAACCTTGAGCTTTCCGAACGGAATAGGGGTCTGCTGATTGGCCGGGACCAGGTGAGCGATACGCGGTACAAATTTTTCCAATTTTTCTCCATAACGAATGCGAATTCATCGAATCTGTCGGTGGAGCAAATTAATGCTTACAGGGAGCAATTATTTGACGTACAGAAGAACCTTCAAATCCTTTTTGTTTATCCAAAAACCAACTTCGAAATATTCCCCTAGATTTCATTTCTTTTCGTTTTTCTCCGGATCTATGCGGGAGCAAATTATAAAAAGTAGGGAGAAATTAGGAGCAAATCAGGAGCAAATTTTTGGTATATCAATTATTCAAAATATCGAAATTTGCAGGCCAGCTTCATATAGGTGTCGTCATCGTTGTTTGATCGATACACCTCGTGACAAAGGGAAACGATTTTATCGATGCGACAATGGGAGGAACGGAGCGAACAACGGCGCAGGCGCAGTTCGATAGATTTTTTCGCCGGCTGTCAAAATCTTTATCGTGCTTCGGCTAAACTTCCTGTTTTCGGTTACGAACAGTCGCAAAATTGTCAAAGCCAGTGGACGACGCTTCGGGTGCCCGAGTGATCCTCCCGATTGAATTCCACACTCGATTCTCGAATTCTCACATTTTCGTAACTCGTTCACGTGCTCGCGCGACTCTGCTCTGTCTACCGATGGGACGTCGACTTGCATGATACGATTTGACGAGTTCGAATAATAATCGAGTGAAAAACAAACGATTATCACGATGGCAAATACTACGACACCGGACATTTGGAAGAATTGATCGCGACCGAGTTTCAACTGTTTCAACTGGTTTCAACTTTCGAGAAGAAATTATAAATCTTGCGATAGGATTCGGTAACACGGGTGCGACGACAGCGCTACCCTGCGACCAAACAACCGTATTAACATTTCTTACCGAATCGATATATTCCACTCAAATATTGACTACGCGATTGTCGTGTCGCAGCTCGTAGGTAAAAGTGGGGGCGTTGAGATGCGCTTTTGAGTGATTTTTTCTCGAGTTCCAAAGGAGTGTTTGTTCATCGTTTCGTGTCCGCTAACGGGAGACATCGACGAAATGTTACTTGTTCCGTCCTTCCTGTCCTCGGCTCTGCTGATTCTCACCATCGGAACCTCAGAGGCCAGTCTACCGTTCGAGCCATCACCGTCATCTTATAGCAATCATGGAGGTGATCACAGAGGTGATACTATCATGTCCTCGATTTCTCTTTCCATCTCTTTCTCACTCTCTCTCTCTCTCTCTCTCTCTCACTCTCTCTATTTCTCTCGCTCTCTCTCTTTCTCTCTCTCTCTTTCTCTCCCTCTTTCTCTTTCTCTTTCTCTCTCTCTTTCTCTCTCTCTCGTGCTTTCTCACTCGTCGTCGTTCTCGTTCTCGTATCACCTCACGCGCCGAGCGTTATCAGGTTCACGTCCGACTTCATCCTTTCGGTAATTCCGAATCGTCGCTTGTTTCGCTTGAAAATGAAATCGGCAAACAATGATACCGCGATGCGAAACGACATTCCAGGCGTTGACTATCGTACTTTTTTTTTCTCTATCCGTTCTTGACAAATCATTGCGCGGCCGCGTCGATTTGATGCTTACAATCGATATGATGCGTCCAAATGATACTTACGTCGGGACTATTTTTGGATAATTAACCTGGATAAAATTGGGAAAATGCACCGCGTTTCATGACTTAATGCCATGATTCGTGGCATTGTTGGTCACCGAATCGCTTGAGCAATAAACAAAAAATACGTTTTTCCTCTAGGGAAGAATCCCAAATTCATTGGAATTTATTATCTCAATTTTGTCTTACGTACCTATATCGATCTGTAACGATACAAGATCAGTGACATCTCACTCTAGCTAAAAATCTCCATCGCTTTATTATCGATATCGTTATTCGGATCGGGTAGATAATTCGTACCGTTGAGCCTATCAGAATCACTCCATCGCCATGGAGAAACAAATTATATAAATCTCACCCGTTTTATTATTTCAAATTTGTAACCTATAGGTTATTACTCGTAATACTCCACAGATATGCTTCGCTATAGATCGATAAACGCGCAGAATACTAAATTGCTGATCGAATTGTGATCATGATTTACACGCGCTTATTCACGTTATGTTTTGCGTAAGCCGCGGTAAATTTTGTACCGCGATGCTACTCGGACGAGCAACTAGCACCTATATACTATTTAAACTTTCAAGATATAGCTATAGTAGAAAATTGGTTATTGGAGATAAAATTAAGAGTCCGCAGAATTCAAGTTTTGCTTCGTTCTATGTTTTTGATAGTGCCACATTTGGACTTGGAGAATGTGGACAGCGGATATCATGGATTGGTGAAAGAAAATGAGACCCTCGTCGAGGTAACGCCACAAATTCGGGCGCTGGGCGCTAAGGTCTGCGCCTTTCGGATTGCCAACAAACACCACGGCGAAGCACCCTTCGAAATTGTTCTGAAGGAAAACGGTATCGCGGAACTTCGAGCGCTCAGAGTACTGAATTGTGAGAAACGACGCAATTACAAATTTGACATAGCCGCAGTCGGCTGTTCGGGAGGACAATCGGAAAAGTACGTCTACTTGATTTTCATCGCCGGCAGAATTGATTATCATTACCAAACTTATTACAATATTGAATATTCAGAGAGTTCTGAATACGTTGTTGAACATCGTGAACAAACGCACCTTCCTCCTTCTTCGAACACATGCTTCGGCATGCCATTACCGCAGATTTGTATTTCCGTTTATTTGACAGGCATGCTTCGTTTCCTCGTTGGCTATCCTTATTATCACGTGATACATTTAATCTCTTGTCCTTTAGCGCGACGGTGCATATAACAGTAATCGACGTGAACGAGTATGCTCCGCAATTTCTTCAACCCGCCTATGTGAGCGCCGTCGACGAGGGACGTCTTTACGAGGAGGTGGTACGCGTGGAAGCCTCGGATCGCGACTGTACTCCGAAGTTCGGTGATGTTTGCAAGTATGAAATTCTCACGTCGGACCAACCCTTCATCATCGACAACGAAGGAGCCATACGAAACACAGAGCCCTTGGACTACGAAAGATCCCACAATCATATATTGAGCGTAGTTGCCTATGATTGCGGCATGAAGCAATCTGCCCCGGCAATGGTGACGGTCAAAGTTAATCGAGTTTGTTCACCCGGTTGGAGAGGAATTCCAGAAAGAGTAGACTACGCCGCAGGAGCAGGACCACAGCCGCTGTTGCCTTCGGCACGATTGGAGCTCTGCGACGCGCCTTGTATTCTGCGCAGCCTCCGAGCCACGCTAACACTTACCACCGATCACATAGGGAAAGGTTGCGATCGCGATACTTACGGGGTTCGTAGTCAACGTAAATTATGCGGTGCGTCTGTGGACAGCGTAGACTTGTTACCAACCCCGGGACCAACGACGCCCTGGACTTCATCTCTCTCCAGAGACGAGGGGCGCGAAGCGGACGAAATTTTCGAATTCGACGGCGCCAGCTCCGCCGCTATCGTACCGAACCAAGTATTGGATCATAACTTGGCCCAGAAATTTACGATTGGTGTTTGGGCGAAACACCGTCCCCGACCGAGACAGGATCCTCATGTCAAGGAGCATATATTATGCGCGGCTGACGATCACAGTACGAAAGTTTTGATAATATTACACGCGACTAACCGTTTCCCTCCGCACCTTCGTTTCTAAAAACTTTCGTTTCTAATTCCAGAGATGAATCGGCACCATTACGCTCTATTCGTGAGGAACTGTCGACTAATTTTGTTGCTGAGACGTGACTTTTCCGAAGGTGACCCCAACATCTTCAGGCCAGCCGAGTGGCGGTGGAAGTTGGAAGAAGTCTGCGATGACAAATGGCATCACTACGCTGTCCAGGTTGATTTCCCCCATGTTACTCTACTCGTCGACGGACGCGAGCAAAACTCGGACGAAAAAAATCCCGAAGTCATAGACGATTGGCCGCTGCATCCAGCCAAAGGAATCAACACTACTCTCGTGGTCGGAGCCTGCTGGCAAGGCTCTGACAATCGTACGAAGCATCACTTCCGAGGATATTTGGCTGGACTCACGGTACTCGTCGGACAAAACGAGCAACCCGAAGTTTTGTCATGTTTGCGTCGTTGTCAAGAGGGTCTGCACGTACCGCCGATGGATCTTTTACAGCCCGGTACTCAACTTCTGGCGAATTCGGATATGACCGACGTGAGCATCGACGGTGATAATCGCACGAACGTCGAGTTGTTGCTTCGTCGCGTCGGATATTCGAACTCTCGCAGATTCCCGACACCCGGACGTCGAAACTTCAAGCTAGACACGACTATTCTATGCGAAGGAAACGAGGCCAAGCCGTTGGCGGTGCCCTCGGTGCTGTCCTACGTCACTGTTCTGCCGCCGCCACGTCCCGGAATCAATGTGAACGGAACAGGTTACGTTGCCCGGGAATATTCAGATTTTCGCCTCGGGGTGAGAGTGTTCCCAGACGCGCGGATCACCGTTGGCACTGCCGCGCGACTCGATACCTGCGTGGTTAGCGTCTATCCGAGCTTGAACCCTGACCACGAGAGTCTGGGACTAGCCGACGAGGCGTTACGTCGTTTCAGCCCTATATTCACGCGCATCGACAGAGACGGCGTATTTTTGTCCGGAGCCGATACGCCTTACGACTATCAACAGCGGATACGTTGCATCACCTACACAAATCGCAAGCCAGCCTATTATCTCGACAGAGTTTTTAAGCTGACTTGCTCGGAGTTGAGCGGTAGATTTGCCAGCAACGAGTACGTGCAAACTTTGGCTGTGATTCATCCCAAGGAAAAGACGACTGTGCTGCCACCGGGTACCTCGTCGCCGGGAGAACCGCCGATAGCTAGAATCTTGGAACCTGCGCCCGGGCACGCCCAACTTTCACCTCACCACGCGGACTTGCCCGAGGAATATACGAGCACTACGCTCAGGGAGGGTGGTCGAACGATAGCCGGCGCGGGCGGAAGCCACGCCGTCACAATAGTCGCCGCGGCGTGCGTAGGTTTCCTCTTGCTCATGGCGGTTGTAGGAGCGGCACGTGTCCGAGGCGCGGCTAAACGACGACGAGCGGCCGGAGACGAATTGACAACCGAAACCGAGATGGCATGGGACGATTCGGCCCTCGCTATTACCGTCAACCCCATGGACAGATTGGCAGACCATCAAAATAGTCACGACGAGAATCCAAGAGACGAGGACGCCGACGAATCCGGTAGTTCCGATTCCGACGACGCTTCGTACAGAGACGAGGATTTGGATAGCAGCGATTGCGAGAACGATTGCGAGCTACACAACGCCCAACGACGTCGTCACAACTCTCCTCATGATCTCGAGTGGGATCATCGCGACGTCTAATAATCGCCACGTGCACAATCCATCCTTCAACATTTATCCCTTCCGTATCCCAGAGGGATATTCGATTATGGTACTAGTTAGTTCTTACTCGCGTTTTTTTTTTTTTTTTTTAATTCTTTGCGATACCGTTTCCATCCGGAAATACGAGAAAATACGAGAAAATGAGAAATATCGATGGTAATCTCAAGCGCTATTGCGTTATCCAAAGCCGAGGCTGGTATTCTATATCGATTTTCCTTGAAATTATTCCAAAAATGAAAAATCTTCGCGATCAATTGGCTAAACAGGCGGAAACGAGGTTTCAAATAGTTCGATTTTTGCGCGCGTGAACGTTCGAACGTTAACAAGTTGAATCGAAAGACGCGATGGAAAGTAAAGTAATACGAGGTATCGATGACGTCTCGAGTAAAGATAAAAATGTATAAGTATCACGTCGATCACTTGCTAATTGGAATGGATTCATTTCGGCATTTTGTTTTTATTTTATTTTTTTCTTCAAATTTTCATCCGGATCTATCGCCGTCGCGCGTATTTCCTTCCGGGTGCGGTCACGAATTCTATAAATATCGCGATAGTGGATGATGTTTGATGACGAGCCACAAATCGTTTCCGACAACGCCAATAGGAATAATTGCGGAACGCATCAGGAGCATCCATTTTTCGACATAGCGTCCCAAATAGAGCGTAATGCATGCACGTCATTTTGCACAATTGGTAGGCGCAATTCGGCTTGAAATCTCTTCTCAATCATGGAAACACGCCGGGGAGCCTTATCGATTATCGATGTCACCGGTATCTAAAAGCAACACTCGCACGATTCATGTCACCAGTAGCGTAAACCAGTATCACCTGTGCATTTAACGTCAAAAATGTTCATTCTACATATATGTGTAACGGGGTCTTTTTGCATTTTTAACTGCAGCTATCGTCATCATCATCATCACTGCTACTACTACTACTAATACTACTACTACTACTACTACTACTACTACTACTACTACTACTACTACTACTACTACTACTACTACTACTACTACTACTACTACTACTACTACTACTACTACTACTACTATTACTACTACTGCTACTACTAATACTAATACTGTCGTGCTCGTCATCATTATCATCATCATCATTATTATTTCTAATGTTCTACAACTGGTAATTATTGCAGGAAATATTGCACCGCTACGTACTCTGCTACGCTTGGCACTATCTTCGCCTCTTCGTTCGACGGTACTTCTTCTTGACCCGTTTCATTTTTTTTTTGCATTTAGAAATGACGCGTAGACACATCCCTTGTTTGACCAGTTGTTTTATACTTTCTTCGTGCGTTCTCTTATATCTTTCAGCAAATACACGAACGCGATAACGTGCACCTCTGCGCATACACTCCTTGACACGCTACGAACGCGCGTTATAGGTTTATATCCTATATATGAGTATACCGACCGATCGGATACCCAATATGGAAGATTTATTATCTATATTCATAGAAACTATGAGACAATTTATTTTTCCAACGTGCATATCATATCATTTTTATAAGAAAGTGACGAAATCAGGTCCGAAATCTCAGTTGAAGAGATCGGGGATGTAGCTAGAGAGCAGCGGCTCGACGTCGGAATTAATTCGCGCGCAACCTATCCTGTAAAAATCGAGAATTGATAACTTACCGCTCTTCCCGTACGTACGCGAATACCATCAGCATCTGATGGAACCTTATTCGCAACAATGTTAAATCTCATCCGACCGTACGCCATTTTCACAACTGTTGCGAATAATTCCGTCCAAAATATGATCGAAACCTCGGAAGGTTATCATCCAATTATTCCTATTATTATTTCATTCGATGATTTCACAATTTACCGTTTCCTCGTTTCAACGGTGTTACCTAATCGTTGTTATTGCCGAACGCGTTTCCTAAACTTATCGATCCACGCTACATCCGAGATCTCTGAAACAATGCCGCAGCTGGTAATGACGTTATCCAAAAATAATTTGACCAGAGTTAAAATGGGATCTATGATTATTCAGCGTATCGTCTCGTCAATCTCATCCGAATGTCTCTTTTGTCAATAATAGTTTTGCAGCTAACGAGAATTCGAATACAATAAATCTAGATAAATATAAATATATGTATAAATATAGGCGAGTATGTGCGTTTGTGTGTCCGAGCGCGCTCGCACGCGTACACACACACACACGCGCGCGTCGTCACCCTTAACGATGTACTTAATAATTGGATAATACTAACGACACGGAAACAAACCGTCTAGCCATTAGATACATACCGACGGACGATCACACGGACACACATACACGCGCACACACCCGCGCGCGCGCGCGCGCGCGCTATATTTGCAACCGATGCGGATTAAGATCTGCATTGGCAACTTATTACCGTATTATTTAGGCAGCTAACGACATGTGAATATGTATGCATGTATATGCGCGGCGTACGCATATACCTGTGAAATATCAAACGAAACATTTTTCGCACCCGCATTGCGAATATATCGTACACGTTGCGTATATCTACGTGCGAACGTACGTGTACTAACGAAAAAAAAAAAAAAAATGACGAGTGAACATTAATAACGAATGAAAAGGAAGAATTGAAAGAAGGAGAAAAAAAAACAGCAACAATAATATAACATATGATTACGAATTAATCACCGAATAGGATAGGCCGTGTTCGACTCTATTATCATGGGCCGACTAAAATTCCCTCCCATTACTGATTGTGTGTTAACTAATAAGAGTATTAAAAATATTAATGATAAGGGATTAATTATAACTATCATGGGTATGATTATTTACGCTAAAGTGTTTTAATTGTAACCTCATACAGCTAGGGCGATATCTATGGAAACTAACTAAACACCTAACTAACAACACGATCGATTGTTTTTGGCAACGGGTTGCCAGTGGCACGTGAAATGGAGAAATAACGTTGAAAAAAAAAAAATATTATGACATTACCTCGTTAACCCGTATCTAACAATATTGTTTTACGACAATATTAGCAATAGAACACACATGCGCATGCACGCTGCACACGCTAGGAAAATTACATACCACTCGAACGAGATATATACATATAACATTATCATGTCAACTGTATTTGTTTAATAAATATGTACATTCGGAATGACTTTGGTTAAAAATGGGTTTCGTCGCGAACTCGGCGAGATGCATATCCCACGTAGATTGCTCGTATCTATTTCACGCAAACTCTTGCAATTATTGATTGAGCGACGGTTTCTCCTGTTTTTCCAAGCCTCGTCGAACGGCTAGGCTGTTGGGAGCTTGCTGCGCTGCTGATTGTAAACGCGCTTTATCGACCCTCCCCATTGCGCCGGCGACTTCAATGCGAGTCGATGCGAGCCTACGTATCGAGACTAAGCCAAGATGAAATGCGAAATCAAAAAATTTCGCGCATGCTCGGTTGCCTATCATTAAAAGACAGCAGTACCCTCGTGTACCTTTTCACAGATACTTCGTGTTCCCCGTACCCGCAAATTCAGTCGAGGGAACGTGGCGTTCGAATAAAATCGTGTATCTTGGGTTGCCGATCGCCAGGCGTCGGTAATAACTTCGCCTCTTTATGCTTCGAGTTCTCCGAATACTCGAGATTGGCGTTCGGACAAAATAAGTGACACGACCAATTTCATTCTTCCACATTTTGCTTTAATATCGGTCGTTTAATATATTATCACGTACATGGTATAAGTTACGTTGTATTATATTATCATTTCTATACAGCTCCAAGCTTTTGATTCTGTAGAGTTCGATCGTTTCGAGAAGACTCTCGCGTTAGCCGAATGCTCGCACGAGCGATTTCAAGAGAATGATCCGATCGGAACTGCGATTTTGATTCAACCCTCGAGAAACAGGTATATCGTCGTCAGGCAGTTTTCAGAATCGGCAGTAATTTTTTTCGAAATGAGTCGGATTTACCGACCCGACGATCGTAACCGATGCGCAATGGGGTATCGATAGAGAGAATAGCGTATCGCGATTCAATGAATTATTGTAATTTTAATAAAACTTCACGAGATTTTCGTTTCGCGAGTAGGCAGGGTATAAAGATGTTTTAGAGCCGGGTAACGAGCCTACATCGGCGCACGTATGGGACGTATGCTATAACGATTTACATAAATATCGTTAATAAAAAGGACGACGTATTTCACCGTGGATCGCGAATGCGCGCGCAAACGTAACGTGGTTTAACGGATTTATGTACGTTTATTGACAGTCGGTGGATTGAATATGATACATCATACATCACGCACCCCGCCACTCCCGTAACGGTTTGTGTATTCGAACACGCAATTCTTGGCGTAGTCCTCCTATTTTCGTCTTAGGTCAAACTCGTACAATGAAACAGCAAATTTTTGTTTACGCTTCGTCGAAATTTTCTCAATTCCATTGCAATATCTCTGAGTCAGCACAGACTCGACGATGCGAACTGTGCCTACACAGCGCTCCTGTTAGGGCCTAATGATAGATCAAAAAATTTAGACAAGGTCCTATCAAGTTTCTGCCGAAAAGTACCAAAGAACGGGCAGAAGACTAGATCGGTCGTAAACCGGATAATCGTGAACCGTCTCGTAAAAAAATTATCGCAAATCCCACATAGGTACGGCAGAGTCGTCTTTACCGTTCGTATCTCGTTGCGTGGGCACGTACAGTGGAAAAATGTAGATGGGCATGTGTTTGCCGTTTCGTGATAAATATTGCAGGGGGTCATGATGCTGATGATGATGATGATGACGAAGGAGACGATCGCGATGATACATAGTTACATACATATTTTATAGCGAATAACATGCGAACCGTACGTATGGTACGTATCATTTCGTTGAAATATGTTAACGCGTAACGACGATACGAGTGCAGTGCTCTTGACGATTATAATTACCAATAGAACGATATTAGATCAGACTATAATATTTCCGTAACGTTTTATTATTATTAAATTCGTAATATACCTTGGCTGGCAGTGTTGTTTGCTAACTAATTTCCATATAATAATATAATATTTTTTATATACGTATATAAATAACGTGACCGTGCAGGCGTGCACGATTTTGGTTGAAATCACGTAAAAATTCAACAAATTGCGGTACTCCGCTACGGCGACGACGCTTCGATTGTTCTTGATTGATGGATTGACTGATTTTCTTCGTATTCTTCGATATTATTCGAAATATCGAACAACGCGTCGTGTTCCCACGCGTGGCTAATAATTATAATCGATCGAACGCTCCCGTCCCGGGAGATTCGTAGATATCTACTAGGCAGTACCAGAGTCCAAGATTCCCTCCGACTCGACCAATAACGGGCGCGGAGATCGTCGGATTTCGCAAACCTGCCCGTATTATTGGAGGTCGGTGCGGTGAATTGGAATTAAACGAAAAATTCGCTATCGAATTTGTTAATATCCGTATCTCACGAGCCATCGACGAGCCGTGACATGAAAATTTCACGCAGTTCTGCCCGAACGATACCGCATAGCGTTCGGGCTAATGGCAAGTCCACTTCCGTATTAAGAAATTAATTCGCTATGCTATTCGAGCTAGCATGATAAATTTTCCGATTGTTACGTCATTTTGCGACGCGGCATTACATCGCACGGTCGAAAACCTTTCGCAGTGTCGGTTGCTTAAATTCGTAGAGAAAGTTTACCAATGCATTTAACCGAATTGAATACGCACGATTAGTCGATGTGATTTAAACGGTTGCTCCGTACTTACGGCGCTAATAATTTTGACAACGAATCGATTTGTTGACCCCCATACGCGTACAGCTGTATGCGCGTACGGTACCGGTACGAGACGTTTAAAAATTGTCCAACGCGGGCACGCTACCAGAGACAATTAAGCAGTCTTACATTTTTAAATCCTTGGCAATCCATCTTCAACGCGTCATTTGAATCGTAATCGTTTGACCTCGACGATACCTCGGCTCGATCTTGTTGGACGCTCGAAACCACGCGTTTGTGCGTACGCGTCGAATACTCGACACGCGTCTTTTGGCTCCCCCCCCCCCCCCCCCCCCCTTAGTTCGTTTTACTCTTACGCTGATGTCGATGATGATGATGCAAATGGTGATGCCGAAGCTGCGAACGAGTCTCCTGTACGGCTGCGACTAACGTTCGGACAGCCTCCTCGTGTCCTTCGAAGCTGTCGGCCTTCTTCAACTGGCCGAGCTCGCTACGCGCGTCGTTGGTTCCGCGCTTACTTTTAGGCCGTGGAAACGTCTCCCACGAGCGTTGCTTTTGAACCAGCGACGCGGGCGACGAAGACGGGCCGATGAGTAGAACCAACGTTTTTCTATCGTCCTGCGATAGTTGTCCGCCCGTTGCTTCTACGAGGCTCGATCGCCGACTATTAGCCGAGCCTGTCGTGCTCAAACTGTCGCAGCTCGCTCGCCGACGCCTTCGTACATCGTTTCCCGTCTTTTCACCCGTTGCGTAAAACACCTCCTCCGAGTCGCTAACCGGATATACCTTGGCTCCCTTGGCACTCGAAGATGTAGGCAGTTCGTCCGGGGGTACGGCGTGGACTTGGGCCTGCACGCGTTTCTTCACGTCTCCGATGGTCGAAGCTTCCGAAATTCTTTGATACTCGCTCTCCTCGTTACCAGTTTGCTGTTGCTGTTGCTGCTGCTGCTGCTGCTGCTGCTGCTGCTGCTGCTGCTGCTGCTGTTGCTGCTGTTGCTGCGATTGTTGCTGTTGCTGTTGCGCGTCGACGCATATCGCCGGTTGATCGATCCCTTCGGCCGACGAATCTGTCGTGCCGATATTCTTCAACGAACGGTAAAGCGATCGGACCTTACTGCCGCCTCCCGAAGAGTGACCCGGCGGCGTTTTTGGCTTCGAGTTATCCGGAGATTTCCGCGTGCGACGCGTCTGACTTCGATCTCTGCCGTCCTCTCTGCCCGGAGATTTCTTTCTCTCTTCTTTCGTTCTTGCTTTCTCGATCAGTTGACTGAGGACACCGCGTTTCGCGTCGGGCTGCTTGGCGCTGCCGTACACCACGATATTACCGCTCGAATCCAAAACCGCTCCGACGCTTCCCGAAGGTGTTCTACACCTCGTCGGTATCTCTTTGGCCTCTGCAAAACGACACCGTCCAGTTGAAAACGTCTTAAAGTAGGCAAATCGCTCGCCGCCGATTTCAACATCGAATTTTTTGTTTCTTCCAAATATGCTCGTCGCGGACTACCACTACACCGCGATTCGCAGATTAGACGCGTTTATTTTAGTTAGTTCGACACAACCGTTTGCACCTCGTCGCATATCATTCGACCCACCTTTCATGTACAACGCGTTGTCCGCGCTGGTAGCGCTGTTGTTCCGAGGATGACGACAGTCTTTGGAATGACCGAGCTGATTTTGCGGGGGTTCTTGGAATTGCAGTCGGGCTAAATGGTCTAGCAGGACTTGAAGATGCTGATGACCCGCGGCCTCTGAGGCGGATGCGCTCACTTCGCCGGCGCTGACTCCTGCGGAGAAAGATTTGACGAACGGTTCGAGCTGCTGCGCGAGGTTCGACAGTTGTTTCACTTCGCTTCGCAGCGTCAAGATGTCGTTCATCTGCGCAAAACGAATGGGAAGAAAGTGTAAGTGCCGTTGCGAGGTGTGTGTTATGTACTATTTCCGCGATGAGGAAAATTTCTCCCCGATCGAGGTCTTTCCGTGAAAGGATAGAGGATAGCGCGGAGTCTGGATGGACGCTCACTTGCGAGTGAAATATCTCCTTTTCTATGTGGATCCTACAGAGCTGTTCCTCCCAGAGTGCGTCGAAGACGTTGCGTAGCCGTTCCAACTCCAGCTGGTGAGTCTCGAGTTGTTGCTCCAGCAGACGGCAGTCACGGGCCACGTGATCGTAACGAGCACCCAACGGCGGGGTATTCGCGCGGCGCAGGAGGGCCACGTCCCGGTGCAATTCGCCCAGACGTTCCTTGACGGTCACCAATTGTTGGCTCAGCTCTTTCAGCTGATTGTCAAAGCTTCGGCAGTGATTCGAGAAGGGACCGCTGTCCGATCCTCCCTTCGTCTGAATTCTTTGCACACTTTTGCCGACCTGCGAACAAAACGATTGTTCGGACGTATCGACGTATTGCCAAAAAATACAACGCGAATCCTGGAAATTATTACCTGCACGGGCTGCGGTTCGGTCGAGGCGGTCGAGTGCGTCTGATCGTAAAGATTCTCCTTCGAGGGCTGACCCTGGCCAACGTAAGGATGCAGAACGCGAGCAAATTCGGCACGGTAGTTCGTCTTCCCGAAGTAGTGACCCGTCAACAGAGGCGGACGAGACGGGTGACCCAGCTGAGCTACGCGACCGAGACGTTCGAGCATCGGATGCGCCAGCTCGAGAAACTGAAATTTCGTCGCACTGCTCGTAAACGAGGTGCAGAGCATCAGGTGAGTCTGCAGAACCGGTAACGCGCCACCGAGCGACAGGAGTTGCGCGCGTACGGAACGCTCCTTCGTTTCGAATTGACGTTGCATATCGGCGAGCACCGAGGAATGCGTTTTCGCGACGACCTCCTGCATACCCTGGCAATAGGCGTTCAGAGATCGTTTTTCAGCATCCAAGCTGTGACGCAGCTCGTCGAGCTGGGACTTTAGGGCGCGAAGACCATCGCGCACGCCTGCTTGGAGCTCGCAAATCGAGTTCGCGGCGCGTTCCATCTTCTTCGAGGCTTGTTGCCAGGCACCGTCGATATCAACGCAATGGAGCCGGGCGTCGGCCGGGGTGTCGCGGAAGCAGGTGGCGCACAGCATGCATTTGGCACTTTGACTGTACATTATGTACTGTTCGCCGTGGGTGGGACATTTTCGTTGAGTATCTTTGACACATTTGCTCATATGAACGACCTCGTGGGTGGAGAACATCTTCGCTCGATGCGTGTGGTCTCTGCAGTGGTTGCACAATGCCTGGCCTGCAATTTCGATCGTTCGATAAACGCGCGTCAACGCTCCATTATTCTCGGCTGTACAGCAGCCGAGAAATATCTACGCGTATACTTTTCCCGTACTCACCGCAAGTAGTACAAAAATACATGGTCGACTTGTCGCGCTTGTCGCAGTTGGCGCATGGCGGATTTTCCGAATTCGCCAACTCGACCAGCTGACGCATAAGATGGTCCGGCGGCGGTGTTTGGCAGCCCTCTTTCAGCTGCGTGATCTGCCTGTATTTAACAAAACCGATGATCATATATTTATCTCGCCGTTTCAATGTCATCCAGACATCGAACGGAACTATATAATTTTTCAATTTCCCAGGAAACAAATGCATTCGAGAACGAGGCATACCGTGGAAATTTTCACCGAAAATATCCCTGATACCCATCGATTAACCGGTCTTGATAAATTAATACCTCGCATTCGTAAAATACGAGGTTGGATTTATTACGACAGTTGGATCGATGCGTACGCGTTGTTAGCTGGTGTCTGCACAAAGAAAGCATCCCCCCATTTTCCTAGTCTCGTCGGTCTTGTCTTACCGCTAATGGAATGTCACGCGTTCGTGACAATTAATTGAATCATAAATCTAGTTAATTGAGCATTGGAGGTAAATGGATTCATCGCGAAATACCATAACGTTGTATCGACGCGTGCGATGCACGGTACATAGAGAGTGAGGGTAGCGCTTCTTTGAAACTATGCGACTCAACATATGCGCAAGCATGGAAGTAATCGCACCGCGATGGCGCGTCTCACGGTGTGAACGATGACGCGGTCACACGGACAGGGTACGTAACACGGTATCGTCGAACCTCGCGCTTGCGCCTTTCGTTGCGCGATGCATTGAAAGCCGTAAAGCAGAAATATATAACGAGTCGACGTTGGCCACGTTGAATTATCCCGAACTATACGCGAATGTTGAATTTAATACCCGCAGATAGGGCAGGAGATCTTCGAGTCGTGATGCGGTCCTTTTAGGCATTTCGTGCAGAAGCTGTGATAGCAGGATAGCAGGCATGGCTCGTTGTAATAATCGTGACAGACACCGCATACTAGAGGTCCATCGCCATCCCCGTCCGCAACGAGAGTCATCGTGCTGGCCATCCTGCTCGAAGTTCACGCTCCGAATTTTAAGGAATCTACGATACACCTCACGCACGTTGACATTTTTCCGTTGGAATTTTTTTTCTTCCTTTTCGATCGGACGGTCCAATCGTCAGTCGTCAACCGTCGTTTACCCCGGAGCGATTTATCACCTCGACATGATCTTCACTTTCGTGCCCGTATAACTGCCTCGGCTACTGCACCGACTCGCGCGCCTGACGCTACGCAACCGAAGTAACGCCTGCGCCGGGAAGGTTGTCCTACATGTCATTTACAGCAGTTGCGGTAATTTCGCTCGCTACCCCGCTGCGACCAAGTTCCGCGCGAATCCACCCCCAGCGCGACGTGACAATGGAAGAAGAAAAATAAATACTACGAGACCGAAAAAGTACTGCTGAACCTGCTGAACCTACTGAACCTGGTGAACTTAACAACAGCCATCTACCGATCGAAACGACAACTGTTCGCGCAGTCTCAGCTGATTTTATGTCAGGCTCAGCTGGTGTCAGCAATCCCAATGATTGTCAGCTCGTCAGCCTGGCTCAGCCAGCTCGGCCTCGGCGTTAAACGGCATTGCGTTGGCTGAAACTAAGGCGCAGGATCTTGCGAGGGGGATTTTTCTACGTAACCTAGAAATCGGAATTCGCATTTCCGGTTGGAGTTGTTTATAGTTCTCAGGAGCCTCAGGAAATCCACAAATCTCTTCGATCTCTACGATACTTACCTATCGCGTGAATTGATTCTTAATTTTGTCAGAGATGCCACTCCGAGCGGACGAAATCCTGAAGGGTTTTCAAGTGTATCCTTTGACAGACGCTCAACGAATGTGTTGATGACGATCATGGCGTCATTTCATGTTAGATATAAGTCAATTTTCTCATTCTTTGTTGAATCCTTAATTCATATTTCAACGTAGTAATTGGATGAACCTGCGCGATGCTGATACTGGAAAGATACTCTGGCAAGGCAACGAAGATTTGTAAGCAAAAGTCTCTATCGTCATGTACATGCGTACACATATGTGTCTCGTCTGCTTGTTTCGCTTATATTTACGTTGGAATTTAAATTCAATAAGGCAAATTTTACACGTAAATAACAATTTTGTCAAGAGACGAAAAAATTACTGCGATGGACTACGAGTCTGCCGAACGTTGGCCGACGCTCCAGTGTCCACGAACCAGATTTCAACAATATGATTCTTTCCACCTGTGGTGAAAATTGTGAACGGAGCTAAGAAACAAATACATTGTCTTTTTTTCATTTCAATTACAATAATAGAAGATACAGGAAGAACAATTATGATCGGCGGATAATGATAATCTGAGAATCGAATAAATGATTAATTCGAACCAATATGGATTATTGTTTCAAGGTCAGTACCGGACGTTGAACACGAAGCACGCATACCGAAGAAAATATTGAGATGCCGAGCCGTATCGAGGGAAATTAACTTCAGTTCCACGGAACCAATGGAACAATTCAGACTGGAACAAAAAGTCTTATTCAAAGGACGCTGTCTAGAGGAATGGTTTTTCAAATTTGGTTTCGTTATACCGAGCAGTACGAATACTTGGCAAAGTTTGATCGAAGCTGCACCGGAGAGCCAAATGATGCCGGCAAATATTTTAAAGTAAGATCCAATCGATAACCCTGACAAATTTTGACGTATCAACTCTCTTTCAAGATTTGCACCACTACTTTGACCATTTTTTTCATTTCTTAGCGGAAACCTGGTGATTGAAACGAAATTTTATGACGACGACCTTCTGCTATCCACCAGTCGAGTGCGCCTTTTCTATACTTAAATACATTATCTCGTCGATATGAGCGCTAGTCTCATATCCTGGGACCAAGGATTTCAAACACTTAGAAGCACAGAAATAAAAAACAATAAATGAAAATATTATTGAAACTTTGCTCGGAGTGTCGTCGGACTATTGTTGTAGTTTCGACTTCAAAGTAATTTTTTTTTTCCTGAACCGAAACTTTGTTTTGGATTTATTTTAGCGTTTAAATTTTGTACATATCGTGATGCACTATATATGGCAATAAAATGTATAGTTTTTTTTTTAACAAAAAAACTTATTCTTTTCCATTCACATGATTTTCAAGGTAGCAATAGAAATTAATCGTTACAATTTAGTTGGGAGATCTGCATAATAATTAGTGGTAATTCAATTGTATAACATGATAATCGCGAAAAACAAACACCGTTAATGTATCTGAACACGAATTAACGTTTTCCGGAACACTTTTAAATTGAATTTTAATGAAATTTGCTCAATACGTTACATTGATTTTACATTTTGGTTTTATTGCGAGTGCGTTATTACTATTTGAACTTATTTGTGCGAATATCAAATTGAATTCTGACAAAAAGTCCGATTCTAAAATTTGTACCGCGTACAAATTTGTACGATTGCCAGATCATCGCGGTGATGGGAAATTTGTTGTTTTTTCTTCTTTCTGAGACTGACTAAATCTAATAACTAAGTACTTTGTTATCAAGATTTGACGTGATACCGGAGGAATGGAGGTCAAGACTCGCGCAACTCAAATTCAAATTTTACTTTTAAGGGAGTATCTGAAAATATAAATATCGGGGAACTGTGAATAAGTAAACATCGGACGTCAAGTTTAGAGACTGATATACATTCCTTGCTGTTTAGCTGGTATATTATTGATTCGTAGAGTACAAGCAAAGCGATATGCGGGGCACTTGTAGGTTTTCCTTACCCCCCTTGGAGTTCCCGTTGAAAATACAATCCCCTACTCCTGACTACCTTGCACAGGTGTATGTAAAAGTCGAGGAAAAAAAGGAAAGAAACAGCGAAATATACTTTGCCGGAGTCAGAGTTGTTTGAGCAGAGGCTCGAACATTATTCACAACTTGCTGTGATTCAATTACCATTAGTATATTCTCCACGACGGGGCATCGAATTCAACTCAACTTTCCAAATCGCAAGGCACAAATTCCAATACATCGTATCGGAGTCGTCAGTTCAACGGAAAGAGAACCAATTTCCGAGATATGGATTTGAAGGGGGAGGATTCTGGAGAAAATACCGAACGCCAATTGTTCCTGGTCGACGCGCCAAGAGATCCTCTTGTTTCGACAGGCGCTATTGTTGCAGCGGAAGCAAATGGTGACGATATGAATTCTGGTGACTTGCAATCGACTACCCTGGTGGGACTGATGGACACGCAATCTTCTTCAGTTTGCTTCCCCACAAAATTCAGTAAGTGAACACAACTCTCCAGACGGGGGTTTTTATTTAATTAACTGTACTTGGAACAGCGCTCAATTAAATTATTGCTAAATGCATTAAGCAGTTAGGCACCCTTTTTTAAATAGTGTTAGCTGTAATCCCCTTAGCCATCATAACACCTCTCCAAATTGCAATAATCACTACTAAGCAAATTCTGTTACACGTTATTCCCAGAAAATGTATCAACTGTAAGTATTTTAGGACAAAGATTTGGCTGCCACTCGATAACTATACATACAACATTAAATCATTCAATGCATTTAGACAAATTTAACATCGTTGTTCGTTGGTAGATCTTCGAATTAATTTCCTTGTTCATCCCAATTCTATTCTAGCAGCGTACGACTTCTCAGTGCCTAATCCAGGAGCCGACGACCGACCAATTGTTGGAATGGGGAAACGAAAACAACGCAGATATAGAACTACATTCACGAATTATCAACTGGAAGAATTGGAGAGATCTTTCCAAAAAACCCACTATCCAGACGTATTCTTTCGCGAGGAACTTGCCCTTAGAATTCAACTTACCGAGGCTAGAGTTCAAGTAAGTCGAATTCTATCTATCGATATTCACGAATCTAATCTTGTTTTTTCTTTTCTGAACAACCGATCCATACATTAAATTTCTTCGATGCTCATAGGTGTGGTTCCAAAACAGACGTGCCAAGTGGCGAAAACAAGAAAAGCAATGTAAAGCAGTTGCTCATATGGGTCATGTTCCTTCACCGGACTGCCAAGAGACGCAGCAACATCACCAACAACAACAGCAACAGCAACAACAACAACAACAACAACAACAACAGCAACAACAACACCAAGATCATCTGCTACTCGTCGAACCACCGATGGGAAGTCCTCCTCCAATCTATCTAGGAATGGAATGGACAGGTTTTGCCCCGTATGGCACCGCCGCAGCACCATCTCCGCTTATCGTTAATCACATGAATAAATCGGTAGAGAGCGAAGATAATTCTCTGCTCGATCCCGAATTATTGCAACTCAAAACATCGCGTTCTTAATGATACGAGACAAGCGATTCGCGAAATGCAATCTGCGATTTTGAAGAAAGCTACGTGATTAGGATGAGAAACCTTCGTACAGAATATAATGATAGCACGTGACAATCTTGTGGAGACGTTCGAACATGATTTGGAATCGAGAGCATAAAGTGATCACATTTTGCAATGCGGTCGAAGGTTGTCAAACGTTGCGAGATAACGTTGCTTGAAATCTCGTTTATTCACGGAAATCGCGTTAGGCGATGCCGCTTGCAACTCTTGCTGCCTGACCGTCAACATAGTACCATGGTTAATTGATGTTACAAGCAACGTGCGATATCTTGCTGAACGCGGTAAGATATTTTCTTTGTACGCGCACAAAGTCAAATTGGAGTTGGATTTATGATAAACACGAAAGGAATTTGACTGTACGCGTTACAACAAACAATAATTAAGGAATTAAAATTCTCTGTTTGATTTCACATCGTGATACTAGCCTACGAGAGGATACTCGCGTGCAATAGATTCAAACCGTCCAATGTAAATTAACGGGAGGAGAAGGATTCGAATAGCGGTATTTTGTATGTGAAGCGAGATATATGTGTGCCAACTAACAACATGAGAACGAAACATTCAAATCTTAGTATTGATTACCGTAATGAAAAATATTGTAAGCGCATATGTCATAGTAAAAGTCGCGTAAGATTAATTGTGTGTATTTCTGGGATATTTGCATCCTCTTAACTGGTTCAAAAAGTCGGGTTAATGCAACTGTTTCGGTATCGTTCGACGCAGAAATTGGTATATTCGCGAATATGCAATATCGAGTATTCTTGTTGACGGAAAACACGAAATATAAAATAGTAACGACATCTTTATTCGCTGCGCATATATTACATCTCGATCGATGAATTAATTTACGTTCTATTGGTTGAAGAGTAAATGAGTTTCCTAAAGCTTCCTCTGCGAAGCACATCCGCGTTAATTTCTTGTGCAACAGTACGATCCATGAGTACGAAGAATGATAGTCGCTCGATTGTTGCCCGTGTTATTGTCACGTGGATCTCTGCGATGCTTCCAATATGGAGTGTGCAATTCACATTTCTTAATAGCGTCAATAGAAAAATCGTTTTTTTTTTTCGGATCCCATACAAGAACCAAATACGAAAATAATTATTGCGAAAATACAAGAAAATTAATTTCTGAATCGCAACTAGATCCACGCACAATTACCACTTACAAGAGAGCGATGCATTCACTGTATCTACCATGGGTTCCAAGTCCAGATCTTGGGTCGCGCTGATTTATAAAAACGACATTGAAAACAGACTTGGTACTGCTCTTTTCGCATTGTTCTAAGTAGCCAGTCGTGCAGATTTAAAAAAAAAATCGTCCTTCCGAGATTTTGCGGAAAGGGGATTCGCAGAGCCTCGTCAACTTCTTTTTGTATAGAAAGGAGTAACCTAGTAAAAATAAATTAATAGAGGCGAATTGGATCGGGGCTACGCAACGTACGAATATTCATCAGAACTATTCAAGGTACGTTCTATGTACTGTTTGTCAATGAGTGCTTCGATGCACTTTTTTATCATCGGGATCGCTGGAGCAAAAGTAACCTTTGACTGACCAAGCACCTGTAATGATAAGGATAGTACAGATATTAATATGAAACAATAGATTCAAATCCACGAACTGGATAATAAATTTCAGTACCGGAATAAAAGTGGAATAATACGGCGCATGAATTGCTTTCTCGATACCGTTTTACCAACTGTTCACCATAAATGGGAATGCAACTTGCCGATCGGAAAAATGTTTTCAAGGCCAAGAGATTGAGAAAAAAAATTGATGTCTCCGTGTTGGAAATATCGCGAGTCGTAGCGGTTGTTAATTTAAACATTGAAAAATTCGTATCCATGAAAATAATTTATATCAAGAAACAATTAAACTGAAACGATATGGATTAGAAAAGAACTGACCTCTTGTACAAGCTGGTTATGCCGCAGTAATTTACGACTCTTCATGATTCGAACAATGGTAGCCTGAAGGTAAAGCTTACGGTCGTCGTCCACACTCCGATGCGTTGCTTCGGCATCATGTGGCGCGTCGCGCTGCAACGCTCCCGTAACCCTGAACTTCGTTCTCTTATTTGAGAAATCCAAATTGAGCGTAAGTATCGTATCTTCGTTGAATTCATTTTCGGTAGACTTTTGCAACAATTTACAATCGATCAAGCTGACCGCATGCTTTTCCAATTGGTCCAATTCTAATTGCAGCGAAGCCGCTGCCTCTTTGCATGGTATCGAGTTAACATGTTCGAACAGCAACAACAGTGCCATCTGATAAGTTTGTACTGTGACCAGATAAGGTCTCTTCAGGTAGTTAAGTTTCAATTCGCCTTGGCACAGATGATGGAGCCACGTAAGTTTACGCCCGCTGAATTGAGTGTGATAAAATTCTTCGAATGCTTGAACGGATTTCTCCAACTGTTGCGGAACATGAAATGGACCAGGACTCGGAGGAAGACCCAACGGCCAAGCCCCGGCTTGCAGAACGTAAACGCCAAAGCCAATTCCCAGCTGCCTTTGACCGTCCTGTTCCTTCAAACACGACGTAAACTTGGTATTGAGATCGGCCGACACGGACATGTCTGTGAACATTCGATGTAGTTTATTGGTGAATTCGTATCCGCAAGCTTGCTTCAACCGATTGATCATTGCTTCTTCGGCATCCATAGACTGTGATTGTTGATGAATCAATCGTTTCGCCAGCATACGCGCGTAGAACTTTTGAAACACGTCTTTGTCGTCGACGTACTTGAACACTGTTATCGATCGCGCTAATTTCTCTTCCACTTCTCCCTCTGATGTGCCTCGCGCGGACTTTTTGAGCAGAGAGTCGCAATATCTAGCCAACTAAAAATGCAAAGTAAAATCACGAACAAACATGGTGGAAATTTCAGCGTGTTCGGTTTCTCGCGTAACGTGCTTGCACGGGAAAAGTCGTGTTTGAATTTACCAGCTCGGGGGCTCGTGCAGGTGCTCGACTTGAGGGCCGATGATTGACGACAGCCGAGCAAGCTTTGTCAAGGGCACTGACAAAAGCTTGATCTCCCTTGAACACATCCTTGATGAGCTCTGAGTATTTTGTGTGAACTTCCAGCATGCTTTCCACAAATTGCGTATGCACCTAGACAATTTACAACAGCGACAGCTAAAAACGTGGATGCCAATGTTCGGTCACTTGAAATTCGTTTTCTCTCAAACCGTTAGGCTTAAGAATAAAGACAGAGAGAGATATCAACTTCTCACGTTTTCGCCCTGAAGAGTTCCGACGGCTTGCAAACCTTGATGGGTTATATGTTCGGTAAGCTTGGTTATGAGAGGTAAGAGACCAGATGGCAATGGCCGTAGTAACGGGTACAAAAGACTCAAATCTCTCCGACGTTCGTTCTCCATCATCGCTTCCGCTTCCGTAAACAACCAGGATACGTGCGCAGCTACCATCTGTTTTTCGCAGCATTGCCTCACCTGAAATTTAGCATCGCGTCCTCGTGTCATTATGGTAAGTTAACAGCGGATCACTTCTAATCGATAACTGGTGCGTACCTTTGGCACGGAACTGATGTGCAGAAACTTGTGACTACGTAGTTCTTCCTGATTGAGACGCCAACTTACGCGTTCCATATAATGAGACACGTCAGACTGTTGTAACAGTTCAGCCGCTTCCCTCGAATAAAAAGCCCCGCTGTCTTCGAGAAACGGTTCTTCGAATATCTCTTGATACGACTGAAAGTTAACAGGTATTGAAACAGGACGCGATTCAATTCGAGCCAATCAAATTTCTGCAATGTGAAAGACGTGGACCCGTGGATCGTTTTGACAAAAAGAAGCATATGGGTTTCACCTGCTTGGGAACAGTGCTGTAACTACTATCACCACTGCAGTCAATGTGCCTCAGCATTGTCTTTTCTCAAAAGATAAATCAAGGTCTCGAAGTTTTATTCTCAGAATGAAATCTACCGTCCTTTCATGGACAAAGTTAAACAAAATTTAAATTTTTTAAAAAGCTCGTCCCTTTGAATTCTCAGAACGTGTATTGATATGAAACAAAGGACAGTTGACATCGCACGACACAATATGATCAGTTTTTTTACAATCACTAATTATCATCATTGCAGACACACGAGAAATTGAATTCCATTCAAATCCAGAAAAAGTTGGTTGAATGGCGCTGCCTATGCAAACAGAAATATAAAAACTGCGATGAAAAAGTAATGCACAACTTGTTTCTTGAAAAGTTCTGTAAAGACAAATTGATCCTTTACGAACCATCAAAGTGACGCGTACTGTTTGCGAGCGGAGCACTAATTTTAAAAAAATAAACCAAAAGTATAGGAAAAAGGGAAACTGAGCTGGTGGCACGAAACGAATTAATCCTATAAGGCGCACGTGTTGTCAAAATCTAAGCAAGCTGGATCATTTTTTTTAATATTACATTGCAGCATTGTTAATAATGTTATTCGTCAAATTCTGAAATGCCTCACGAAATATTTAAGAAGTGTATTAGATGTTGAAATATAAAAGAATTACACAGTTCGAAGGCAAAATTTGCAGGAACACATTTTCGGGTTACATGAAATGAAAAGAAAAGTATTCAAAATAACACGGAATCTTAATGATCTGTACATTTAATGGGCCCGAAAAAAGAAGCGGTTAAACGGATAGCTGACAGAGATATGTTCAATGTGTAAATGTGAAAATATTGCGAAATTGAAAGAACAACAAATCAATTAATAACAATTAACAATTAATACTTTGATCTTCCAATGGATTTATTGTGTTAATGGAAAGAGTGACGTCGAATTTTACCCTACATTTGTTCCAAATGCGATTTCTCACCAATAAGATGCAAAGCGTTAAAAAAAGTTCAGAAATTCCTCGAGAGACAAGAAAACGAAAACGAAAACTAATAGGGAAAAGAGACATTCGTACGTACGTCTAACTGGCCTTTCTTTTTGTATTCCTCAACTCGGACAAAACTTTGAATCACACCACAGATAACATCAGTGGTATTGTGCTGAGCCTGTCCCATTCGATCGGCATGAATTCCAGCAAGTAAAAGCGATACCAAAGATGTCCTCAAGGGAGTAATCATCTTACGTTTCCAAATATCCAGCCCCAACTCTCCGATCTCCATTTGTTCCTGAAATTCGGTATTGGCGGCAGATGCTGCCCCGTAAATGAGCTCTGCTTCCGGAGTTTTTTGCTTTTTTATGTGCTGTTGATTGAGGTAGAGGTAAAGTTGGTGAAGATAATCGATTCCTTGCGAGTATTCGGTCCAAGCTGTGTGATATGCCTGGAGCAAGCTGATATCACCTTGTTCCTGAACACGAGACAACAGCTGGGACACATGATTGTCCAGAAATCGCTTGGTCTCGTAATACAAGCGATCGGCCAAAGGTTCCGGATAGGCGATGCACAACGAGTAGACGTCACTGGAACATGTTCGATATGCCATTTAACCGGCGACATTCGCGAGTGACGTGTAACTATGGTAGATTTGAATACGTACCTGAATCTGTCATTCCATGTCGATCGTGGAACGTAATCCAAAGTAATTACTCCTTTAACAGTCTCTTGTAAAACATTCCAAGTTTCCGTGAAATCAACCTTTTTTGGCTTTAACGACATTCTTTCTCCCCTTCTTGCTCAGGTATGGCTTGATTAATACGCTTCAATTTTGGCTCAGAACTTGGAATTACCAACAAAGTATTAAAACTTCAGCTGCGATGTATCTACAAATATTAAAATGAAATTGTGTTATCGAGCGTTTCCAGTCACACTGTGACAACTGTGCAAATGAACAAGCATTCCTGCCAAGGGGTTTATTGTTACACGCTTATTCGGTTGCACTCTAAAGAAACTGTCATCCATATTCCATAGGGGTGTGCAAATTATTCAGCATGGGAACAGCATTGATTTCGAGCTCGTTTTAAAACTGACAGCTATTATGAGTTTTTTTATAATTCACCTGTTGCAAATTACAGAAAAACATTTGCGACTATCAATTTTTAAACACGTTCTTTGTTCAGCCACTTCATGGAGGAATTTGAGGCAGTGACTGTGAACTAATAATGAGACGAAGATTGCTCAACGTAAGTAAAAGTGATATACACCAAAATTCAATTACCCCTACACAAGAGAAAGTAAATTCAAGTATTTTACTTCAACCATTGTAGCGAAGAGCTATATTTTTCACGGTTGAAATTATGATGTAAGTCTATTGAATCATTGTAATTAATATTTGATAAGAATGTACATTCAAGTTTTCATTAATCACCTTCCGTGTTTCAGGATTGCCCGAAATATTGGCATGACTATTCCGTGCTTGCTGAAATTATCTATCAATGTTGCAAATACCTATTTCATTGTACCAGCAAGGCTCTATCAATTTCATTTGTTTCCGACGACCAAGTTACACATCCGAACGGAAAAAAAAATCCAGTATTTTATATTATTCACAACTGATGTGAATCTACAGTTTGATTTCCTGACAATAAACAAACATTTCAAAATTAATCCGCTAGTTATTGAATCTGAGATACAAAATGTATTACACATTGAAGATTAACAATTCCCAATATGCTTAATCAGAACAGATCAACAACTACTATCAGGCTGAGAAATATCCAGTTGAAACCAACTACGCAGCCTAAGGAGCAAGTATTCATTCATTGACACAAATCAATCTCGGCATATACACGAATCATGTGTCGTTTGACAATGGAATTGAAATAGGTTCGCACCGTTGGGTATGCGTTTGAAAAAGACAGGCTACGCTATGTCTGTCCGATCGAGACCAACATTGTCGGACAAATTCCACTTTTGTTTTACACAAGTGTTTATTCATTTGCAACGTTAATTTTTCAATTTGACCCCAAACATTTGTTGACAACATATAAAAATACACCATTGTCAAATATCTTTTATGTTACCCCCCCCCCCCCCCCCCACAAAAAATTATCACATCAATCAGAACTAACTTGAAATTAGGGAGTCGAACAGATGCAAGGGAAAATACATGTGAGGATTTGAATCGGATATATAGAAATGATTTAGGTCACTTTGTTGGAACCTTAATTTTCAAACAAAGATACTAAGAAATACACGAAGGCCTGTCTTCAACATAACATACGACAGTGAATACCAGAAGCGAAAAAATGAGATGAAGTAGCATTAGCTAAGTGTAAATAAATAGTTCTTTGAAAGATACGAGATTTTATTTATAACAACAGGCAATATAGCTCGCATATGCGTTCTTATGCCTTCGTCTCGAAACGAAGTTGACCAAGCAATTTTGGTCGAAACTTCATATGGACAAGTCATTCCGAGTTGCAAAATAGATGACATTTGTAACGGGTG
The DNA here is from genome assembly GCA_963969455.1 of Arge pagana. NCBI lineage: Eukaryota > Metazoa > Arthropoda > Insecta > Hymenoptera > Argidae > Arge > Arge pagana. The sequence goes on along the minus strand of OZ018315.1, from coordinate 16,535,812 downwards.
AACTAAAGCTGGATTATTTGTTTCAGTGGCGAGTTTTCCGTCGCCTTTTATTTCTGGAAGCGTGTTAATACCTTTAATGATCCGATCAAGATGCGAATGTATTAAGTGTTACGAATGATGGTGGGAAAACAAGTTGGTTACCTTGAACGTCTCGACAACATTACACGGCAAAACGGCCATTTTTTTTCATAACTGAACAGAGATCGCAGTTGATCGCAGTCATTCGCACTGGTTCGCACTATGGAAGTAGATGTCAAGTATGGCTGCCAAACCACAGGCTAAATAAAATATGACATAGAGGTTTTGCGATCTAAGGTTGCGGGTTTGAATAACAAAGAACTCGGTCGAGAACTGCTTGTTGATTGGTCCGGTAAGTGGTGTTGTATAACTAGTCGCGAGATTCCTTAGATAGCCAATCGCGAAAAGGTCCATCCGAAGTCCTTCCTTCGTAGTACTTCCATAACTCCATTTGTATGGTAACTCTTGTTAACATATGGTCAACGGCGTACGAAGCGCCACGGTGAGACACTCACTATTGAAGTTGACGTCGTCACTCTCATATCTTTACGTGCACAGCATGCGCTTGCGTGCTTTCGAACCATTTTAAACTAGCAATAAGTAAGTCAAAGAATACGGGCTCCTTTACTGAATTTAATACATTGCCTGATTACAAATTACCCCTCGCACTGACTACTTATGAGTAAGGACGATTATGATCCTACAGTCGGTTATATATAGGAACGCTTGCTCCCTATAAACATCTGTCGTCATAATGTGGTCATGATAATAATAACGGATTGGAAAGAGCGGTGAAATAAGGATCGTTTTATCTCTTAAACCAGTATCAATCGTAAACATACTAGTATGCCTATGACATGAATATATTTGGATAAAAATATCATACAAGTATTAAGTCTCTTCCAGCAAAGCAGATACCACTGGTGCAAGATTTTCAGCTGGGTCTATTACAGACATTGGGTGAACAATGACGACACCTGTCTCATCTAGCCCTGTCCCTCACCCTCTCCCCTCCTCTCTCTTTTTATGCCGACAGTAGGATCATAATGACGGATCCGCGAAAAAAGTTCAATAAAATTGCATATCCATCGCATATCTAAGACCGTGCTATGGACGAGCGACCTCTAATTTCGAATCATATTACGAGTTTGATCATCAGTTATCAACAAATTCGAATAATTTATGAACGATGAAACATGGGCGACTCGTATCATCACGCGCAACTTGTTGTGATAGGTCGTGTTTGAAATCAAAACAAGAGTTCCCAAACAAGATTCATAAACCTCGAAAACCAAAACGATCTCGCAACAAAAATGTTTGTAAAAGCCTCCTCCACAATTTTCCGCTATATAGGCTTGATTACAATTTGTATCACTCGTCCCTCGAAATCAGAAAACGATGGCTATCTGGTATAAAATTGCAATGTGCAAGGAATATGATGATGTCAAAAAACATGTTTATTTGTATAAGAGTATACAGTCTTACGCGCTAATAGATGTGTAGAATTCTCTATTGGGCTTATTACCTGACCTGAAGCGACAGTGGAATCATTAAGGAAAAAAAAAAAAAAAAAAAAAAAACAAGGAATTTAACAATTTTTGTACACGGCATAACTTTTAGCATGATATGCTGTAAAAATCAGCATTATGATCACACGTATCTGGCAGTTGTACGTTTGGTATTCGTTATAAATTAAGATGCTCGCGAGTGTTTTTGCATTTCTGCTCTCATATACTTGTCGGAAGCACTGGACGACGCTTCGCTTCGATAGTCGTCAGGCCGTTACAATCACAATCGGAATCTTGGCTGTCGTGTGACAAATCAAAACGAGGTCTGCAAGGTGGGAAAAATTTACGGGGCGACCCTGGATACGTCGTTGCGGTAAAATGCTCCAATTAAAATTGGGCAGTTTTCATGTTCGCCTAACGTGGAATTACGAAATCAATCATTCGTTTGGCTCGCAAGTTCATTACAATCCTTGTGAGAAATTTTCGCGCGAATAAAACAGGAAACAAGAGACGTGACCATTGATTCCATTGGCCATTGATTGTACCTGATATATCTAAATTATCCTATGGGTGGTAGGCTTATAATATTTGACACCTTTGATGGACGTGGCGAGATTACTCTTATTACTTCACCGTTAATAAATGAAGTTTTGTAATAAAATCGTAAGCTGTCTTACAGACAAATTGAAATTCCGACTTATTATTACTCATTATTATATATATATATATATATATATATATATATATATATATGCATTTATGCATACATATATACACACATGCATTTATAAATATTTACATTCTAAAACTGAATAGATATAGTATGGTACAAACACATAAATATACGCGACATAACAATCATTATATGCAATAACTAATCAACAAAATATAATGAAAACTAAAGTGTTAACAATTCAATAGTCACTTAAGCAGAGTGTTACAACAAGATGTTGAATTGTCCAAATCACCTACCGCGCGACTCAACTTCCTTTTTTGAAACTCAACTTCCGTGCACTTTTGTTTGGCATTCAAAGTTATGTTTCAACAAAATCGTACAGCGTGTTACTCCAAAGAATGGAGAATTGCGTCACGTGCGTTGCCATCATATTGCGCACGTGAGAACTAATACGCTGACATCGGTGTGAATAATTGCAATTCAATTAGCGACCAGGCAATTACAAACGTGCCATCAACGTGTTGAACAATCATTCCTTACATTCATTTTCGTTGTGCTGTTTCGAATACGGGAATCAAGCTTATTTATTGATTTTTTAGTACGGACAACCAATCCTGTCATTGGCAAGAATGTTGTCGTTCCCGAATTTCGCGGACTGCGTCCATTGAAAATTGAGTCACAGCCAGAGTGGCTGTAAATTGGGACAAGTATTTAGTTCCAAGTATGCCAGGGCTCTATGTACAGGCAACTCGATTTCCTCTACGGGATACCGTTACTGTGAACATGGTTGTATATCAATTGTTTATTGAATTGAAATTTGAAGAAAAAAAAATTTAATTTGACTTTGAATCCCAACAGTATCCGCTATTTCGAAACCTAATTTAATACCTGAGATAGCATCAGACTTGACGTTCATATCTAATGCAGTGACAAGAGCATAGATTCTAGCTTTTATTGTTTCAACTAGTGAACATAGGTTGATTTGTACGATTGTAAATTTATAAAAATATTTCCCGACAAGCGACGCTTGGATGGGTGAATTTTCGACTCGTTGTGCAGGTATTGTAATCCTTGAATTAAATTCCTTGTCGGCACAATTTAACGAGATGATATTAATAGTTCGTGTCAACAATGACGATGGTTTGATAAATTAATAATAAACTGAATAGCGATTATGATTCATATGGTTAGATATATCGGGGTTTATAATGAATTCTTTACACACACACACACACACACTCTCTCTCTCTCGCCCCCCCCCCCTCTCTCTCTCTCTCTCTCTCTCTCTCTCTCTCTCTCTCTCTCTCTCTCTCTCTCTCTCTCTCTCTCTCTCTCTCTCTCTCTCTCTCTCTCTCTCTCTCTCTCTCTCTCTCTCTCTCTCTCTCTCTCTCTCTCTCTCTCTCCCCCCCCCTCCTCTCTCTCTCTCATCGACTGCACATTGTTAAGCAACTTCGATGTGCCATATCAATTGTTCATAATACCTACACCCCGTTGATATATGGGTTTTTATTACACGAATTGTGTCCTTCAACGTCACCAGAACGATCCCTCAGAAGATCCAAATGATTACAGTTTGCTCCCATTGAACTAATGTTATATGCGATCAGATCTCAACGTAGGGCGTTTTCGCAAGGTAAAGTGACGCTGCTTGCCTGCTTTATGATAGGAACTGATAAGGAAGCAACTGTTGATCGGGCAGGTTTTATTGGTGCGCACTGAGCTGCCAAGTGACTTTTAGCATATAAGCTTTGTAAGCTGGGAAATACTGAGCAAAGACTCGAACTCCTGTTACTGGTAGGACTCGGTAAACACGATGGTGCGTACACAGGAGGGCGCGACGAAGTAGGCAGCGGACAGTCAGTTACGCGATGAGCTGCTGGTGTTAATGAACCAGGTGGTGCTCGATAGTATCGTTGTCCACCGACGAGTGTAATGACTTGAGTCTGTCCAGTGATATTCTCTCTAGTGGCGGCGGCGACATTTTTTCCCTTTGGTTTGGAAACCGGTTGCGGAATTCTCAGAGGGTGTATGTCCATTTTTTTCCCCCCACTTAAATCCAATGCATCCTCACCAGTTCCATCGTGTTCCTTTTTACGTTTTGGACTAACCTTGCTGCTGTCCCGATCGACGGATTTCATTTTTATCTTTAGAGGGGCGGGCATTCGTATTTGACCGGTTTTCAATGCCTTCAACACTCTAGGATCTACGGACCTGTCATTGAGCGTAATACTTGGATTTACTTTATTCAACAAATTCTGATTATCCTTTGAATGACAAGGATCGACGACGGTGCTATGAGTCGAAGGTTTCGGTGCTGTTAATGTGATGCTCAAGCTTGCTGGTATGTTGAGGCCGCAGCCACCCAGAAGATTTCTCGTATTGTTCAAAGAAGGACTAGACTTTGCATTGGTAGTAGCGACAGCCGTCGATGTAGACGTCGTGGCGACCGTATTTCCAGAAAAATTTCCACTCGTGCTACTAACATCGTTGGAATTTGGTGATGGTTGTTGGACTGTTTTGACCCTGTTCAGCGGTTTCACTGTCAGTTTTTTCGGTTGACTTGAAAAGGGTGTTTTCCGCTTTTTTGGTTCAAATATCGGTAGTCCGGGAGGGCATTTTCTTTTGACAGCGCCGGCTGGTACTGTGGGCGTTAGCGGCAGAGGATCGCCTGGAAACGTGTATACATCAATTTTGTTCGCGTTTTGGCAGACGCTGGACGCGTCACCTTCGTTCCCCGATTCCTTGGCGGTCAGTTCGAAGCTTTGAAGAAATTGACGCTTGTCGGGATGTTCCGTAAGTTTTTTGCTAATGCTATCCGCGTTAGATTTCGCAGACTTCGGTACGTCTAAGAACGTCACTTTACGCTTCTGTTTCTCATTTTTATCCCTACTGTCGCCATCTTTCTCTGGGTCTTCGGGCACATGTTCGATGGTCAATAATCTTACGGTATTTACCTCCGTTGGTTGTATTTGCTCGGTGCTCGTGGGAACTGGCGGAGATTTCACGAGAGATTTGTCACTGGGGCTTCGACGAAGCAAAACGTTGCTAATTATTTTTGGCTTTTTGGAATTAGCGCTAGTCGGGGAACACTGTTTCAATGTGATTTTCACTCCATTCGAATTCTGACCATCCCCAATACTAATAACACTGAACTCTGTATCAGAAGCTTTTTCATTTGTCGTGATTTGGATTGGATTTGAGGGATCATTCGTCGACGGACTCTTCATAACTTCGTAGCAACCATCAGAATTTTTAAGTATCTTTATCGGACTTTTTATCTGTTGCACTTTAATCTGTTCCAAACTGTTCTGAGAATCTTTCACAGTTTTGATGTCGTCTGTAGCGAGAACATTGGAATCTGCAGGAGGTAAGCTTGCTCCAAGTCCAGGTGTCGACGGTCGGTCATATGGCGGAGCTTCGAGCCTTGGTTCCTCCTGGGCGATTCGATAGAAGAATCTCATCGGCGCGTTCTGACATGAAATAAAAGAACAAGACGAAAAATGTTATAAAAAAAAAAGGACAACGCATATGGTAATCAGTAGTTTGTTTTCAGTTGTATCGCCAAGTACTATTGCAACGATCGTATTTGTACTTACTCGTTTCCACGCATAAATATATGCCACATCCATAAGAGTCCAGTGTTCGGGAAGTGGAGCACGCCGATGACATACCTCGATTGTATATCTAGTCAAATCTACACTGTACTTGAGAGCTAAAAATTTCTTCAGATGAGCAATAGTGACTAAAGCTGGACATTGAAGATATCTTCGGTTTGCGTTGCCATTAGTATTGTTGTTGTTCAAGTGTTGTTGCACTGAATCCGTGTCATTGGTACTCAACAATATGGTTAAAGGATCTGCTCCTGGAGGTAGAAATTCCAAGCTCAGGCTGACGGCGTCTTCAGGTGCAAAGATCAATCTTCCACTGACGTCGTCACCCCTTTGTTCCAATGTTGCAGAATCCGCTGTAATGTGAAAGTTGGCAAAATCAAAACTGATGCAAGTGACCATTAATGAAAGTATAAATGCATAAGCTTATACATGCAAACATGCATACCATGTTCAGGATGTTTTTTTATAGAATTCTCTTCGTTTGCGCATCTCTTTATGATAGAGTCCTGGGACCAACTTATACACAATATCCTGCAATGCTTTATCCGCCCTGAAATTTCAAATAAAACCGTTACTGCGATCCCGATGCGATCAAATTTGTACAAAATATTTCGATATTTGAAATCATTGAAGGTAAATACGTAGCTGGATGCTTACTTGATATTGGGTTTAGCTTTGTTGAGCGGATGGCTGCAGGTTGGACAATGAGCTTCGTTTTTCAAGTGTTTCAGTATACAGCTTTTGCAGACTAAAAAATTTCGAAACAAACCATATTATTTGGAATGCTTTAATGAATTGGCCAATCAATTCTTGGGATTCGTATTTTGTATTGTAAATTGCCAGCTGTACAATAGACATTGAAATATTAAAGGTACATCAGATTCTCGAACGCTAAAGCGTTGGCATACTGTCCGAGGCTTCATTACTATAAACCGCATGTGTTTCGACTACTTTAGGCAAATAAAACTTATACCTAGCATTGGCAACCAGAATTAAAAGACACGCTGACTTGAAACCTCAAGGATTACCGATTATTGTTTAAAATCTCGTATCAATATGCTGAACAATAGCATTTTACCAGCGCACTGAAATACTCCGAAATGCGTAGCAAACGATAAGAAAAGGGTTTTTCTCGCAAAAGCTGCTGCATTCCTGTTAATATGATCGTTGGACCAACCAAGATAAAAGGGTAATATGAAGGATAAAAATTGAGATATTAGGCGAAAAAGTTACGTTGCCAGTGCTAGCGAGAAATCACCTAGGCAGGTTAGACTGATAAACAAGCATAGTGTGTAGATTCGAACAGTCGCATTGATATGAATAAAGGGAGCAAAATGAGGGTTCCTGTTGGAGGTTAAGATACGTGGAGAAGACATGGTAAGGGACAAGCCATGGCATATTCGAGTGCTTGTGCGGCGTAATAGGCCGTTCTTTCGTGTCATGTCGGCATTTCTGTCAGCATGTTGTCCGATTTCTTCAAATGTGTTTGATGAAAGTAGAGAGGCAACTACGCGGTGTTAAAACGAGGACGCCATACTTAGTACTGCTTAGTACATCCATAATATTTCCACGTTCCACGGTTAGGGTGGAATTTTTTTCTCCCAGGCATCAAAGCTCCGAGAAGTGGCGTACCGAAAGGGGCATGTCCTGACACCGAAATTTCGAACATCGGTCTTTACGTAAAACATTAACTAAATCATCAGCCTACAATTCAATCGAGATTCCATCGATAATTTTTACGGCCATCTTGCTTCAATGAAAATACGTAGGTAGTAGCGAAAGTCACAAAATAACAACATGTTTGTCAGACAAATATAATATGCTATGTCACATCGGTGAATTCGAACAAATTCACGCCCGACATTATTCACGTTGTCTTTATCATTATTTACTCACACGAGTGTAGACATTCCACGACGGTAGTGGCATCTATGAGATATCCTCTGCACAGGGGACATATGAGATAGGGGTTAACATCTCGCAGATATGTCCTTCTGCCCAACCCCGCCATCGTTGTAATGTCTTCTTTATTACCTATCTATTCGTCAAAGTCCAGTCTGAAACAAAAAGCACCTTTTACACACGTTCGCTCAACGGTACTTTGACATGAACGTTAATTCGTGAAATTCCATTTCAATTTCAATTTCAATTATTTCTGATCCTGATTTCGGATCTCCGTCTTCTCGCTTCAACCCTCTTGAAACCGTCAACGTATCTTATGACTTCGTCGGTACAAGGGAACATTAATGAACGAAACGAGAAACCGGGTCCGAACATACGTAGTTACGATTTTAATGTT
>OZ018315.1:16347419-16527500 GCA_963969455.1 Arge pagana | reverse complement strand
AATGACGAAGCGAGCAACGGGGCTGCGACGACGGAGTACTAGAGGGAGAGAAGGCGATAGAAAACAAGAGTGAGTGACAGAGGGGCGAGAGAAAGAGAGAGAGAGCGCGAGAGAGAGAGAGAGAGGGCGCGCGCGTGCCCGACAGAGGGAGCGTGTGTGTGTGTGTGTATTTGAGAGACAGAGAGAGAGAGAGCGAGAGAGAGAAAGAGACAAAGAGCGAGAGCCGAGTGCGAGCGTGAAATGGGAGGGGTGGGGGAGAGAGCGAAGGACCAACGGAACGAGAGACACGCGGGAGATTGGGGAGCCCCACTTGTGTAGACGAAAGGCAGAACGAGGAGTGAAACGAAAAGAACGGAAAGTAGTGAGTAGAGAGCGAATAGATACGGTATACGATGCTCAGGGTCCATCTGACAATTTCTTGTTCCGTCGTTCTACACTACGTAGCGCTGCGCACCGCGTTCAGTGTTTCACGCTGTTATTATAGTATATCCTATCTGACATTCGAGCTTCTCATTGCTGCAAGTCGTTGGGACAGGATGTTTTGTTCCAATGGGCGTTCCGTCTTCATGTACGATACCCTTTGTGTATATATATATATATATATATATATATATATATATATATATATATATATATATATATATCTGTGCGTGTGTATGTATGTATGTATCATCTGCATACGGGTGAATACAAATGTGGTCTCGTTGGCGAGCGAGCTCATCGTTTTCGTTCCTTAACCGAATCATTCGCACAACGAAAACCTCGCGAGGAATCAGCATGTTTTTTCGCGGCAACTCTACCGCGCACCGTACCAGAACGCTCCGAGCGAGAGGAACATTCGCGATTGTACGATGTATTATAGCCATTATATTCCGACAGGTTCCGATACTTGAAACAGTTGATATAATATCGTGTTTTGCATTGTTTCCCAACGATGTACAAATGCCGCGTGTACGGACTCTACCGTAGAATATACTTACCTGGTAAATAGTCATGTACTGTGCCTCACCTATACACCCACGCACCTATACCGGTCTTCATTTCCAACTCGGAGTGGTGCCGAGTTGTAAGGGAGTAGTGGAAGTACGAAACGCAGACACTCTCGCTTCCCAATACGTAGGAGATGTTGGTAAAGGGACCGAGCGTCTGCCCTATTCCACGTTTGTCGAGGGACTCGCTTGGTTCTGCATGCCTCGAAGTATATCGCAGTAATGTTCCGCACGGATGTATAACGCGTGGCTAGAAAACGCAACACAAGCTCACGCCACGCACTACGTATACCCGACAGAAATGTTGCATTATTCATGGCGTACACAACGGATTCGTGTGCACGCCCAACCTCCCCTCTCTTGCTCTCCTCCCCCCCCCCTCCTCCCTCTCTTACTCGTTCTCTCTCTTTCTGAACAAACACGCGTACACACACGCACGCACGCGACACCCACACTCGCGCGCGCGCGCGCTCCCGCGCGTGGCATGCAGCGTATACCTGGCTTACGTACATATACATATGTATATGTATACATATACATATGTATATATATATATATATATATATATATATATATATATATATATATGTATATATGTATATATATATGTATGTATATATATGATGTGCACACACGTCCCGACAACGCCAGGGGACGCTCGCCAGGCAGCAGTGGGGAGGGCGCTGTAACCGGGAATCGACGTGTCCGCTATACCCGATGCGGCTCCATGGTAGCACGAACCACGCGAAATGACTCGGAGATGCACCGCGAATCGAAGTGTGCACATCGTGTAGCGTTGCCTTTCCATTCGTGGAGCGACGTTTCTCTTCATTTTCCGCTACAGCGCGACGTTCGCTTCCCACCCTTCCGTCCTGTCGTCCCGAGCTATTGCCATCGGCAACTTCCCCGCGCGGTTCCTCCTGTTGAGCTACCCTCCCCCCTTCTGAAAAGACTGCGACCAATCAACGGCGAGATAGCATTGCCCTCGGCACCAGACCCTTCTCCCGCACCGAACGTAGGTGTGCGAGGGCACTTCGCGACCTCACCTACCTCGCCGCGTTGAACTGGACGATCAGCAAGGATTGGGCGAATCTACGGCCGTTGAAGATCCCAAAGATTCAGGGATAAAAACCTACGTCTGCTGCATCTCCTCTCGCCACCGCGCAATTTCGACTATGCCGAATCAAGCTCAGCTCTCGGGAACGAGCACGAGCGATCGCTTCGCGAAGAACCGGCGAACGTCCGAATACGCAGGTATTCGCGGATCGTTCGACCACGGACCCACTCGGTTTCCTTCAAAATTAGGTTGCCAAACAAAATTCCGCCATATGACGGGCATGAACATCGTGGGCAGCTCTACGAGACTACACGCCACAATTCGTTTTCCGGTTACATACAACGCCGGTAGGTAAGCGTCGCAATCGTGCGGACGTTTCACATAGAAATATCGTATCGGGGATGGATAGGTTTCGAATTATCAAAATGTACGTACGTATGCGTATGCTGCTTCCATGCTGTTGCTGAATTTGAGAATTGTTGCGAATTCCGACGGGTTTCTTTATGATTCGTGCATAACTCGCAACCATCCAGTCAGGAATTTCACGTCATTCGTTAGGTATATCCCGTCGTTCCTCCGGAATAATTCACTACGTTATGCTCCACCCATCAGATCGGCATCCTCTCGTTTCTTACACGCGGATGCAAGTCTATGCATCGTTGTTGGTCCATTATTTGCCGTTTGTTCGATACTGATTCTTGTTATCCAATCACATAACCGTAACCTGACTGATCGGAAATTAGACATTTGCTCTACCTAAATGCCAAATGGTAATTGGATACTCTCACGCATGAACGATATGAGAAGATTCCGCCTAGGTTTTGTAAACTAATTATTTGCCAAATCGCGATCGAGTTACCAGTCGTAAGTTCTCCGGTAATCTTTTACCGTGATTATCTCTCTCGTCCACGCATACTCCTTACGTGCATGGTGCGATCCGAGAAACACGCGCGAGCATCGTGGAACCCGAATAATTGGCGACTACGCACGGACCTCCGGTGATCACGCGTTTACGGAAATTGCAACAACAAAAAAAAGCATTATCAAGTACACGGAATAATAATCTTGGTCCGAGTGTTGTCTTACCATGTTCCGAGGAATTATAAAACTACGAACCTCGCAATTAACCCTAATATATCCCTCGTACGAATTGCCCGATCGTTAAATATATGAATAGGTTCAACTTCTAATTTTACATAGTGCTGTAAGAAACGAGCACGGTGCCTTTACCGGAGAAAATCTTGCGAAGTTTTCAGATAGGAACATGACCAGCATGGCGCGTCGCGTCGTACTCCCGGATGCACCGACCACCAGACAATAGGTGATATCGACGATTTCTCAAGGCGACGGGGACGGAGAACACCGATATCGTTTACGTATATGCACGTAGTTGCGTTTCCCAGCATACTACGAAACCATCAGACGTAAGGTGAAAGTGGCGAAAACACAAAAAAAGATCTCGATCCGGCTCAACGCCCGAAAGAAATTTCACCTGCCGCGTTCTTCGTTCATGGGGGGCATTGCGACGCGCCGAAAGTTCGTTGACGGCAACCGTCGTGATTGATCTCGAGATCGGCCTGCGACCAGGGCATCGTCACCGTACGCGCTGGTGAAGAGTGACGTTCGTCGTTCCGATTAACATAACTCTGACTTCCCATGAAATTTCAATGAAAATTGAAATTGTTCGGTGGAAAGCCGTGCGTTACGCCATGCTGTAACGCTCAAATCCTTTGACCCGGCGACTTGTTGTAACTCATTTACGTCGCGGTCGCAGGTTTCCGTTTATGGAAATAAGTTAATTGTTACGTCAATACGAGGTGCACAAAAACATGCAAATGGCGTGACGTTTTCACCAATCTTGCACGAATGCGATCGAAGTCTGTCCTTGTCCCGATATCCCGCGTCTTTTACGACATCCACGATGCGAAACGCGTCGATGTGTTCGACCACGCGTACTCTGCTCTGTTCAACTTATCACACGTGTTTTAGGTGCGACATCGTCTATAATAAGTAGGTACACGCATTCACGGATACGGTAGGTACAAGGGTACGACGAATCCTTAAGATCGTAGTTCTCCTTGGTGAATTGCGAATAATTTCGGCCGCATTAACACTAACAACGATTTTACAACCGTCGCATTTATGGAAAGACTCGAATGTGCGTTTGGTATGCCACGTTTGATTCAGGTTCGCATATTTCGGAAATGCCTTATTGTTAGACAAACGGACGATGGTAGGTATACGTTGCACGAGTAGGGATATCGCACGTTTGTGCTGTCAATTCGATTACCGATAGTGTACATATCAGGGGGTTGCCACTCCTGAACCCGATCATTACCTACCCAATTTTGTCAGCGGCTGCGTACTAATGTTCGACGACTTACGAGAATGAAGATCTCGAGAGCCGATGATTTTAATGTCGTTACACGGAAGGTAACGGTGACGATTGAGCGCGGCTGCAGGAAACCAATATTCCGACATTCTCGTAGTCACTTTTACTGCGATTTCACGTGTTAAATTAGTTATCTCTCATTTTTGCGAGTTTAAACGTCCTCGTCGCTGCTGACATTTACAGTATAATGACAAGAAATAACTATATACTTATATCTAGAAACTGTTAACTTTCTAGTGTTACGGTGGCAATGAACAGTTCTGCAGCCTGCCGAATTCCGGTCCTATCGTGAAGCATCGAGTGTCAACGCCTTGGTACATATATCCATACCAACGACGCGAAAATCGTTAGAGCCCTTCAACAACGATACCATTATTTGATTTTCGCCCTATTCCCAACCGAGTATTATTCAATAAGGTTTCTAACGAAGAAATGTCGAATGTAGGACTGGACGATTCGTCATCAGACAACCGATCCACAATACTCGCGCTATTTGTACCATCTTTTCGGCTCGCATGGCACACCTTTTGCAAATCTCGTTTGAGAAATCTGTGTTCGCGCCCGTCCAACGGAGCAATCGGTTGCTATTAATTATGCGCGTGAAGAATATTAAAAAACGAAAATGCCGTCGAAAAAAAAGAACGGCGTCGATCCCATTGACGTGGCACATGCTCCCGCCGGCTTTCTGGTACATGTTACATTCTATATTCCATGAACATTTCTATTGAAATAGATAGTCTAATTTCGACGAGAGTCAGAGTTGACTAATGCCTGCCCGTTCGAGTTGTTTTTTATCTTCGACGAATATGACGAACGGATCAGTGCTCGTCGTTTAAGCCACTAACGTGAGGTTCGCCAGCGAATATGGCTCCTAGAAAAATCGCATTACCGTGCTTACACGGTCACGAACGACAAAATTCGATCGAGCCTCCGTAAACACCTGTAGCGTTTGTTATTTAGAAATCTGCCACGATAATGAATTCTGTCAGTTCGCTGGTTATCATCTATCTCAACTACAATCGCTAGATTCAATGTACCTAAGTAGATACAAGTATCCCAATCAATGACTCATTTCACTCGTTGAGGCATGTTGCGAAGCGTACTTGCAGCAGCTGCAACAAGTACCTACGATAAAAGGTGCTCCGGTCACATCGAGATAAGTTGTCAAGAACTAGATCCGATCTCACATCTATCACAGTACATCGCCCAATACATACGTCGTGGTGGAATCCTACACGTCGTCGTACGGAAATTCGATTAATATCAAAAATCAAACGTTAAAAATGCGCGACGAATGTTTGAAAAAATTTCTCTAATTTGAAAAAAACAAAAAGAGATCGAGAGTGGACGAAAACGCAGTGCAAAATTCGTTTGGTGACGGTGCGAAAGTGGTCGTGTGAGCGGGGAGAGGGCAGAGAGAGAGAGAGAGAGAGCGAGAGAGGGGGGGGGGGGGGGGAGAGCGCGAGAGAGAGAGAGAGAGAGAGCGAGAGAGAGAGAGAGCGAGAGAGAAAGAGCGCGAGAGAGCGAGAGAGAGAGAGAGAGAGAGAGAGAGAGAGCGAGAGCGACAACGATCGAGAAAGAGCGAGCGCGCGAGGGCGGGCGGGCGGCGGGGGAGAGAAAGCCGAGTGCGGGTGTGGGGCGGGGGGAGGAGCAGGATGGGCTCTCGGCTGAAGGGGTACGGCGGGGCAGGGGAAGGAGGAGTTGCGTGGTATGATCGAAGAAACGCAACTAGCGAGCATCGTCGATGGAACAATCGTCACGTATCGTGCTCTGATATATATGTATACATACATTCGTACATACATACTTACTTATTTGCTTTCATTTATATATATATATATATATATATATATATATATATATATATATATATACATTCTTTATATATATATGTATGTATGTATGTAGTCATAGGGCGGGGGGGAGGGAGGCATTGTGTGCGTGCTTGCGCGTATGCGCCCGCGCGCGCGCGTGCGTCCAAGTGTGTACCGTATAGTACATATTTCCGATTTCTCTGTCGTCGCGATGCAGCATTTATAGTACGGATCAGAGTAGCCAGGACACGCTCTGATCACTCGCCAGCGAGGAATCGTATGGGATTGAAGAACGTGTCTCGAACGAGCGCGTTCGAATCCGCGTGATATTATCGAATTCCTTATTCCTATTTTTGCATCCGGCGAGCAAGTAGCGGATGCTGCCACCGTGCGTGGTCTCGTGTCTCGACACCGATAGGTATACGAGAGAAAACATCGTTACGTCGCGTATCGACGAACACTCGTGCACGCCGCGGTCGGTATCGCCGCGTATACGCGTGAACCGCGCGAAGTAAAGTAAAAAGTTTCTACCGCAACAACTCGTGGTCGTACATAGGCATAGGCTGGGTTAGGTTAGTTCGGCTCACCGACTCCCGCGCCTCTCCCACCTACCGTCGCGCCGTCCCGTTAACAGCCGAGATTTTAGCCTACGTAACTCTACAATCTACAATATCAAGGTATGCAAGCGCGCGAGCAGATATACCCTCGGCTCGGCTCGGTCCCGTCCGGCGGCGTTCGGTCGCGCGAGGCGGGGTTTAGGCGGGGTCGATACGATAGCGCTGGCTATAGTATCGTGGAATTGCAGAAAGTATATCTAAAAGTTAATATCAGTGGTGCCAGCAGCGTAACGCTCCTCCGATTACCGTCTGTCCTACTATCTTTGACAGTTGGGAATAAAAGTATTTTCGTGGAAAGATTCGATGTTCGGTACGTAACAAGTGCGATATGTGCTAACGTGCCAAGTGTTACTACCGCCTGGCTGCAATGGTGCAGCCCGTGCAGTCGGTAGAGGGTTCTCGTTCGAGCCTTGAGCCAGTCGGCGGCGGTGTTGCCGGTACTCGTCCTACGGCATAACGAGTATTCGACCGGAGAAGAAACGTCGTTGCCACGTTTAACGACAGCTTGGCTTACTGATTTTCCGTAGCTGGTAAGCCTAGCCTACGAACTTTTTCATTTCTTTTATCTACCGTCACCGCTCACGGTCCCTGGCCACGGCGATAGCCCCGTAGGCTGACCCGGGTCGGCGCGACTCGCCGATAACTCTTTGTTCCGACGTTTCGCGTTCCTTGACATTTCCACATCGTTCGCGATGCAATACGGCGCGTCGATACCGCGGCTACGATTCGTCGCTTCGTCGTCATCGTCGTCGTGGCGCGTTTCGGATTCTTCCGGGCGTTGGGTATCCGTTACCTATTACGTACCGAACACGCCGACAAACACACGACGTCCGACAATAAGCTGGCCGCGAAGCGTACAGGTACGCGCACTCGCAAACATTATTCGCACAAGTCGGCATTTAAATGTGCGTAGGTATATATGCATATATGCATATGAACCTACATATATACATATATACATATATACATATATACATACATACATACATATATATACATACATACATATATACATATATACATATATACATATATATATATATATATATATATATATATATATATATATATATATATATATATATATATATATATACGTATACACGCACACGCGCGCGCGCGCGCATATATATATACCTACGAAAACAACTTTGCGGGTGCCAAGGAACCGATTGACGGATGTCTTGTCCATCCCGATGATTCGCAACTCCTTTGCCAAACTTGCTCGAAACTACCTACGACGACCTACCGACGCACCATCGTTGGTCGTGTCCTTTAATGTCGCGAACTCACCTATATATATATGCCAGTTCTGTGTATTTTCCCTTATGTTTCGCCGTGTTCGTTTGTCTCTTTTGTTTGTCGCGTCGCGCGGTAGACTCGACCCGTCCGCCGCGTGTCTCAAATCCACCGGATCGTGTCACGTTGTCCCTGAAAAACAACGCGACAATCGAACGACGGTTCCGCGCGACCCACCTGTTTGTTTCTTTTTTGGTTTTTGTTTGTTTTCCGTACCTACCTACCGTCCCGTTGCCGTTGCGAATTCTCACCGTTCTAGGCGCAATTTTCGTTCATTCCCCGTGCTTCTTCGCGACGCTTCATCCTTCAATTTTCCCCGCGGTATTACATCTAATCAGCGAATTGCAAATATAGACATCCCCTTTAAGCGATGGACCCTAAAGACACGATGTTCCCATCGACGAGTCCTCGAGACTTGCGCGCGTACACGCGTGAAACCCCGTTTTTAACGTACCGTGCGGTACATCGCATTTCGGCGCGTGAAACTTATTTCGACCGTATTCGAAAACACGCATGTCCGCGCGCGCGCGCGCATCTACAGCCGTGTGCGCGTGCGACCGAGTGGCCGTACGCGCGAGTTATTCCGAGATTCTGTGCGCCGAGCGAGATGTTTTTCTGACGTGAAACGTACATAGGTACGCGTAAACGTACCAACGTGCGACGTAGTACGAGACGTCGTTCGTTTCGTTCGGAAGCATCGGTGTCACGATCGCGAGCGCGGAGACGAACCAACGGAGGAGGGAGAGGGTTGTCGCCGCACGTGCCATTCGACCACGTGCTGGCCTGGCACTTGACATCGATGATACGCGGGTTTCGAGGCAGGTCGAAACATTCGTAACGAAACGAATAAGACTCGTTCGTAACGCGTCTTCGGGTGTTTCGCAATCGTCGGCCCTCGTGCTCGGTATCGAGTCCGGGCGAACGCGCGCGAACCATTTTCAACGTTGTTCCCGACCGTGTGGTGCGAAAACAATTGACTGGCAGGTGTAGATCGCGTCTAGTTGACGTACATTGCACGAAATGATCCGTTACTTCAAAGTCCCGGACCGAATTTGACTCCCTAACTAGACGAAATTTCGTAGCAGATTTCATCGCGATGCGAAATCTTGATAGTTAGGCACACCGCGCGAACTACGGACAGATCTACGGGAAAATGTACGTACAACGACGTACAATCGACTCGATGAAAACGCTTTGGGCGCAGAATGCAAGCGAAAAAGGTAAGCTACCTGCCTGCAGGGAGGAGGAGCATCGATGCGATTCGACGAACATGTCCCGAACCATACGGATGCGTGTGATTTGCACATTTTATAGATAGGGATGAGTACTCGGTCGCGCGTAATTTTTCCCCGTCAATCGTCTGCGTACCGTATTTCCTCGCGAGCGCAGTTAACACCGCGTAAATATTTCAGGGCGTAGCGATTTTCGAATGGCAACGGGTCCGTTAGGCTTAATAAACGGGTCTCAACGCGCGTAGGTACGCAAAAGAGGTCGCCGTACTCGAGTCGTGTCGAAGAAACGCGCGCGCTGGAAATCTGCGCGTCTGGTGGAATCTGCGCGGACGACGCAATTGGAAAAGTTGGTCGTTTGGTCCTCTGGACATATCTCGTTTTTACTCGGCGACGCGAGTCTCGACGCGGGTTCAACGTGGTTATTCGGGGGGAATCGAGATGGAGCGCGCCCGCCTACCCGCGTACCTAATATTTATCACGAGAAACGCGACGATGGTTTACGTAGGTAGGCATATAGATTACGGCTACGGCCAACGGCACTGGGACGCGGCGTGATCGAAGGGGGAAGCCCGTTTTGAGGGATGATGTCACCCTCGCCAACTCGCGCTACCTCTCCCGTGCCCTCTCACCCGCCGATAACACCCTCGCAGATGCCGCGAGGATCCCTCGCGGAGCAACGCTTGCGTGCACGCCTCGTCGTTCGTTCGTTCGTTAGCATCGCGTTGCTGTTGCGGGGGATGGAGGGGATATAGGTTTGTCCCGAACACCAAACCAGTATAGTATAGGTATATATGGAGGTATATACATATGCTACGAATATATATGTATATATATATATATATATATATATATATATATATATATATATGTATATATGTTTATGTATGTATATACGCGCGAGCCCTCGAACATTTCTCCCCGTGTTCACATCGCGGCTCCATCTCTCTATCTCTCTTCCCGGCTTCGGAATGAAGCGAAACGTCAAAATCGGGTCCAGGGTCCCGTGTCGCGATACGTAACGCGATCACGTTTCCGCTCGAACGTGGCCGCACGCGGTGTCTCCCCGCGACTCGAATAACCTGACCTCCCTCGAGTTCTCAAGGTCACGGGACTAATGACTTCAATTTATGGCTCGTTTGTTTCAGGCGAGAACGAGATGGCGACGGACCATGATTCGAAACCGCTCGTCAAAGACTTGCACGAGCACATCGTCTGCCCCCTTTGTCGCGGATATCTCATCGATGCCACCACGCTCGTCGAATGTCTGCACTCCTGTTAGTATTTGACGTCGTCTCTGTAGAGTTTTCGTAACCGCTTCGATTCCGTACGAACGCGACGTTTCGAACAGAGCCGATTGTACGGCTATAATTACGCGACAAACGTTTCATGCGAGAGAAATCGTTGCGTAACTAGACGCACGGGTACCTACCCACGTACCTCTCCGCAGAACCGAATTGCGCGCTGACGCTGTACCATCGAGTTTTTGCGGTAACGCGGGACCGCCGTACGCCTCGCCAACGAACGAAAGAGGATTCGAGATTCAACGCCACGGTGCGTCGAGAATACCTACCTAGGTGCGGTGTTAGGTACCTATACGCGGGTACATGTCACAGGGGTACCTACGACCCGCGAATCGTGCGACGACGAATTTGTTCTCCGTTCGTAGGAAGGAGAGGGGAAAAAAACAGATTTCTCGCGTTACGCGCGGTTCTCGTGCAATGGTTCTGCGGCGGAGGTACGCGAAGGTAGGTAGTAGCGGGTACCCGGTAGTTTTCGGAGAAACGGAATGAAAATTGGCTCCGGGGAATACCAGCGCGAGTCGTACGAGTGACGCGCGCGAGGGTCGTAGACGTGAAATGGCTGACGCGAAACCGCGCGTGGTACGGTGGTTAGTTTGCAGGGGCTGCATTGTACGGAGATTGGGGAGCGGAGCTCGGGCCTGCCCCGTTTGCGGTGCCGCGACGTTACCACCGCTGCTGCCGGACCTGGCGCTGCAGCGGCTCGTCTACCTTTCCGTACCCGGACTCTTCCGTTCCGAATTGGAACGACGGCGTCACTTCCGCGCCGTGAATCCGCAGTGTCCGCCGTTGGCACCGCCATTGGGAGCCCTGGCGCTCACCCTGGAAGACTCCGTGAGCCTGAGCCTACGCGAGATACCCGCCGACGGGAATAAAGAAACGGAGATAATACCCGGTCGAAAGAGTCGCGACGCGGAGGTAGGAGGGACGAACGGAACCGCGGACGAGGATGGCGCCGACCGCAAGACGAGGTATCTCAAATGTCCGGCAGGAGTGTCGGTGAGGCACCTGGTCAGATTGCTGGCGTTGAAGCGCGGATGGGGTGAAACCGATCAGAGAGCGCGACTCAAGCGAATAGAGATGCTCTACGAATGCACCGACAAAAAGTCTTGCGGCGAGAGGAGCGAGCTGCGAGTATTGGAACTCTCCTGGACGTTACTGGACCTGGCTTGCATCTTTAAGTGGGACAAGGTCGGTAGTCGCAGCTATCGGCGATGTATACGTAATTATTACTTGGAATGATTTTCTATACCATATATATGGATCGTTGGGAATTGTTGAAGAAAAAAAAATGTATCAACACCAGCGTGCGCTATAGAAACGTTTAATTATCGATACCTATCCTGTGTATTACAGATACGACGTATAGGTATCTACGGTTACGACACGATTGTATGCAAAAATAACGTTTAAATTCGTAAACAATTGGTTAAATTATTGCCCAACGTTTCGACAAGTTTCTTGAATCGGTTTGCCCCCGTTGATCGGAGTGGGTACGTTGCACGTACCTACGCGTACCTACATACGTACGATCGTACGTTCGGAAATCCATAACCGTGCTTATTCGCATATTTTTTTTCTCCGCGCATCGTTTAGTTTTCGCCGACCTGCGTCGATGGCATTGTTCGGCGCCGATCTCTCCGATCGGCGCGTAAAAGCTGATACGTGAGAATTTAGCTACTTCGAAGAAACGGAAAGTCCTACCCGACCGCCTATCCGCTATCTCGCGAAGAATACTCTTCGCGCGCATACTTTCCGAGTTGAGCGAGATTTCATACGCGTGTTGCAGGAAAGTCCGATGAAGGTTTACTATCGAGTCGTGGACAGAGAAGAGATAGTCCCGATACCGGCGTCAACTACCGAGAGCAACGCGAACGAAATTGCCGCGGGTCGAAACGCGATGGAGAACGTTCAGCGACCACCTACTCCGCCACCGAGTCCAAAACAGTCGGGAAACATCGAGATGGTTCCCCCTTCGGCTCATCTCTCGTTATCGCTTCCACCCCCACCCCCACCCCCACCACCACCGCCACCAGCCCCGTCACCACCGCCGGTACCGTTAACGCCGTCATCCCCGTCAGCCTCGCCGTCGTCGCGGCTACCACAGTTCCTCGAGCCCTTACCGCCAACCTTACCCGATTCCCCGACTTCTCCGACGTCACCGTCGACGCCGATCTCACCGAGGTCCCAGGCTCCCTCGTCCGATTCGCCGATGAGCGCTCCCGCTGCTTCTCCCCCGGAAACCAGATCGTCGAACAACTCGAAGAGCCTGACCGGCAGCCTCCCGTGTCCGGTGACCGAGCGTAGAGAAACGAAGACGAAGAAACCTCGATGCGAGGTCACGCCTGTTATGCGTGCCCCCGGTCCGCTCGGCGGCGGGCAACGGGAGAGCACGAAACCGGGCAAGGTGGCGAGAGTGGAACAACACAAGAGACGAAAGCATCGGAACAAGCGCCTCATCGCCGAGATCACGACGACACCCAGGGAAGATCTACTGAAGCTGAAGGTGCGATTAACGCCGTGCCCTCCGAGAATCACGTCGACCACGGGGAACGCGAAGGAAAAACTGTTGCAGATGAGAGCGGTTCGTCGCGATAAGATCAAGTCCGTTTCCGAATCTGTCCGGACTGCTCGCGAAAGTCCGCCGCTCTCGTCATCACCACCGTCCCGATCATCGCCACCACCACCACCACCACCACCACCATCACCACCACCGGCACCATCCTTACGACCAGCGCATCCATCGCCATCGCTACCGCTGCTACTACTACCACCGCCACCGCCACCACCACCACCGCCACCGCCACCGCCGCTACTATCACCACCACCACCATCACCATCGCTGCAACCATCGCTATCACCGTCACCACTACCATTACCGTCGTCGTCACCCTCGCAATCGCCTCGACCATCGTCCTCGTCACCCCCGTCAACTTCGTCGGTGCCGCCATCAACGTCGCCGCCATCGTCGTCGACGGAGGCCGTATCCGCGGACGTCGGAGCGAACTCGAAGATCGCGGCGAAGGACGATTGCGCCGAGCGGGAAGAGACGATCGAGGACATCATCGATTGCATACCCGACGAGGTGGTGAGAGTCGCTCGGAACTTAATAACCCCGGCATCCGAAAAAGATAAAAACAACAAGGCGCCCGCCGCGGCGGCGGTGATACTGGAAACGATCGCGAATCACGCGAAGGAGCACCAGTGTTCTCCGACGAAGGCGATCGTCGCGGAGAAAGCGATCGGCGGCGGTCACGTTGGAAAACCGAAGAGCGAGGAGGTCCTTCGCAGATTGGGCCTCGTAGCCGTCGGCGAGGCGGCGAAAACGTTGCAGGACAAGATGAAGCACTCGCGCGGAAGTCCGGGCATCGATTATCACCGCGAATCGCTGGAGCGTCAACTGCGCGAGAGCAAGGCGAATCGCGTGCGAAGTCTTCTGGCCGAGAAACAGATGCGCGACGCGTTGAAGAGCATCATGTCGAAGACGACGGTGAAAGTATCGGGCAGCGGGGTGAACGGCAGCGGTCCAAAGAAGGGACCGCCACCTTTGGCCCCGTTGACCCTGAACAAGCCGCCCGGTTCCTTTTCGAGCACGCCTCCGAAAACGAGCCACCCCGCCATCGCTCGTCCTCCGAACGCCCCGCGCACGGTCGGCTCGGCGGGATCGCGCGCGAATCCTACCCCCAAGAACGAGACACCGCTGGACCTGAGCAGCGGGGCCCAAAACGCTCTGGATCTGTCGCCGACGCCGGTCACCACCACCACCACCACCACCACCGCCGCGAAATCCTCCGTCGACTCGAGCGAGGATCGGGTAAGATCAAAGCTTGCCGCCGGACCGGACCATCCCGCGGGCAAAGCGCCGGAGGAAAAGAAGAATCAGGATCTGAATTTGCGAACGTTGTCGGACGCCGCGGTATCGCTGTTGACCACCACCGGCAACGGAATCGAACCTCACGGCGCGAGCGCGGCGGTGGCGGCGACGGCGACGGCGAACGCGACGGTAGGAAACAAGGTAGCGCTGCGAATACCTCAACCCCCGCAGCGGTTATCCGGCTTCGGTAACGGAATAAAGATCAAGCCGAACCTCGGCGTCCGTCACATACCAAATCCGCAGGCCTTCGTTGCCTCGCAGTACAGAAATCAGAGGATGAATTTCTTCACCTCCCACCAACAACAGTAGCGATCACCTTGACGGTAAATCCTTTCCCCCTCGCTTCCCCGTTCGTCGCACGCGACGAATATCCCCTCTCCATTTCTACGTCGAAACAGGAGGTAAAAATAATCGCGTCGACCGTTCCTAATTGCCGAACCTCGCATACTCTCCGCGAAACACGCTCGCAAGGATCGTGCACGCGTTTATGTTGTTATACTCTAATTCGACAAAGTACTCGCGTCCGGTGGGTGCCTAGTTATTAACGTTCGTAACTCGTGCTTAGAAATTAGATCGCGTAGCGAACTTACATTATTAGATACGTGTGCGTATATCTGTTCTTATTAGAGATGCCAAAGAATGTCAGCGAACGTGTGCAATGTTGCAGTGCAATCTTATTACTATTACTATTACTATTACTATTACTATTACTATTACCATTACCCGCGCGCGCGCGCCCACACACACCCACACACACACACACACACGCACACACGCGGCGACGACGACGACGACGACGACGACGACGACGACGAGAACGAGGACGAGGACGAGGACAAAGACAGCGACTCGTAATCATATCTCGTATAAAAAAAGTCTAGTTTTAGTCCTTCATCCAGTATTATCGTTGGTTCCGAAACGTCGCGAAATTACTGCGATAGGTAGTTTTGTCGGTGTTCGCTGGGCCGTATCGGACTCTCGGGACTCGAATGTCTCTAGGAGAAATCGGAAAAAATGACCCTGACGCGCGGGACGACGGGTTGTCGGGGATCGAAAAAATACATCGCGCGTACCTTACGACGCTCCGCGAACGGTATCATCGGTAAAACGTCAGATCCGGGCGAAGCGGACGTACGTGTACCCCGTCTTCCGTATACATTTGCGCGCCGTTGAGCGACGAGCACGAACAACACCGCGGCGTACCTACTCCGCGACCTTGCCGTGAACGAATTCATTTTCGCGAACGGTGTCGCGTCGTAGATCGACGGAAGTTTCGGTTCGCGTGTCGAGTTACTTCGTGGTAGGAAAATATAAAATAGTTGTAAAATAGAATCGAAGACTATAAATCGATACCGCGACGCGAACGTCTGGGAAAATCTAGGTATATCTATTCATGGTTGCCGCATGGTCGATGAGCCGCGAATGCCGTACGCGAACTTGTCCCTTGAATTGCAAACACGGCTGTGATAATTGAAAATGAATTTGTCTGTAAGGAGAGCGTTCGGCATCACTTTCGTCCGAAGTATATTACCCACGCTTCCGCGCATCGTCTCGCGCGAGCAAAATCGCATTTCGTCGGCGATACGCGGGAGAGCCATGCCTGCGAGAACCGCGCCGTTGATTAAATACCGATGCGGTGAATCGACGAGCGCTAATCGGGAGTATTCGTCTGTCTGTGCCAACCTACACCTAACCGTGTGACTTTTTATAATTTTCGCTACGAAATATTACGTACGACCACACCGGCGACGAGCGTCGGTGAAATTTCTTAAAACCGATCCAAATCACGACGAGTACGCGATTGGCGTACGCGACGTATCGAGGTTCGAGCCATGGGAGATTTTCGCCGGTAGGTACCGCGGTGTACACGAGCACCTATCGTTGTTATCCGCAATTTGTACCCGGTAAAAGGACCGTCGCGAACCGCGAACGCTACCTGTCAGTTCTACTTAGGGTCCGGGTACGTCGAATGGGACGAGGTCCCGCGAACACGCGACAATCACTCGCGTTGCAGCTGATAAATGCTGATCTTAAGCTAATTTGCGGTTAATTCGCTTGTGTTTTGTTCACTGCATAGGTACCACGTAATAATTTCACGTTGAAACTGTTGTTTATTTATAGGTATCTGTAGAATAAACTTTAAGTACCTTTGATATCGAAAAATATTTATATATGAATATTATAAACCGTACTACTACCTATACTCGTATATGTACCTGTGTATAACACGTAACAGGCTCGCGTCTACCTGTACGCACGCCTACGTACGTACGTACATGCATACCTACACACACACACACACACACACACACACACACACACACACACACACACACACACACACACGATCACGTACATGCATATTATATGGTTGATAGTTGGTTGCTATTATTATTATTATCCCTATTACGATCATTATCATCGCATAATCATCATTACGATTATTATCGTTATATTACTGCTACGACTACCATTATTATTAATCCGATCATCGTCGTCGTCATCATCATCATCATCGTCATTCTCATTGCCCCTGTTATATTATCATTATTATTGTTATTCTTTTTCCATCTCCTCCTCCCGCTCCTCATCTTCCTCTTCTTCTCTACTTATTACTATTATTATTATTCGATTTATCGCTAATCGTTGTTATTACGTTTTCAATTTTTTTTCTTTTTTTTTCTCGATCGGCGTCGTTTTGTTAACATACGCGGGTACTTTCTGAACTAAACGATTCTACGATGTATGTAGCAATTCATTGCCGTTCAATAAATGATATCACGATAAGCGTCCCGTGTTCCTAATGATTGTATCGTCGTTCGGTCGCCCGCCCCCCCCCCCCCCCCCCCCTGCAAATTTGTTGATCTTACGTTGCAGCATCGTTGGAACGCGCAGCGTTGCGAAGACAACTGGCTGGTTCCGCGCGACAAAGCACCCGAGCCGAGCTCGATGCTCGTTGCTCGTAGGTAGGTAATACCGCGTACTTCGCCCGGCGTGTCCCTCCCTTTCCCCTCCGC
This sequence comes from Arge pagana, assembly GCA_963969455.1. Classification (NCBI taxonomy): domain Eukaryota; kingdom Metazoa; phylum Arthropoda; class Insecta; order Hymenoptera; family Argidae; genus Arge; species Arge pagana. The sequence continues at coordinate 16,509,911 of OZ018315.1, read as the reverse complement.
AGGGACGGGAGTGACGAAAATTCGACGACTCGTTAGAGAAGAGCCGATGAAAACGCGCCAATGAACACGAAGGCGCGTTCGTCCGATTCCTAGATCTATCCGTTTGTCCGAACGTCGCGCACCGTCCGTCGAACTCGTTCGCTTGCTTTCGTCTCGGGCATGCGGTGTCGTCGTGGTATTTCGACCGCTCTACATCTCGCTCGGTTCGATTCGATTCCGCTCGTTACACTTCGCGGTGCGACTTCGAGGACCGGAGGCGTAGCTAGGCGTCAACGACCGCCGACGGCCTCGCACCTCCTGGCGGCCTCGCAGAAAAAATCACCATTCTAGAAAAAATCGTGCGAGCCGGTAGCATTTACGAGAGTCGCCTGCCGGATATGGCCACTCTGCCATTTCGCAGATGAATTATTCGTCGGTTTGGACCAGACTGTAGCCAATTTACTAATTATTTCCACTAAAGATAGTATGGAATATTTTAGATTTGGAACAGTTTTTCCGAGGCTTCACTTAACAACTCGCAAACTACTTTTACGTTACCATGCTTGAATCGTAGTAGGTATAGCAGCGAAGCTGTGGATTGTACCTAACACGTTTTGTCGATGTCGAGTAGCTTCGGCTGTTCAGAGGTAATTGTTATTTAAGGGTTTGCTATGTTCCCAAAGTCACGCTGATGGTAGTCGCCGAATATTATACCTAACGAGAGATAATTATTTATTGCTATATTTATTTATCAAATGAATATTCGGTTAACTAATTTATAAAAAATTCTTTCTTGCGACGTGTTGTAGCATGATTCGGTTTATTAGTACTTTCGTAACCGACAGATGAAAAGGGTGTCGCATCACGGATGTTGGGAACATGAAATAGATTGCAACATGACATCAAATTACATTAATAAACGAATGAGAAATGAATTGGTCGTATGTACGCGCATGGGTCTCGCATGAACGAATCGATTTGAACACAAGAGGAGAATGGACGAATTTACGCAGGATTGGTTTGTGTGGAAAATATATTTGCGTGAATGATGGATACGGGAGATCGAGGCGTCGATCCCTCGATCTGTATACATAATAGGATAATCCCTCGATCCGCCCAGCGCTACGTTCGATTGCCGGTGTAATGTCCGCGGTCAGTCAGTCTTGCTTCGAACAGCGTGCCGATAAGATGTGAATTTTTCCGTGTATCTCTGCGCGCGCGTGTAATAATCAAACGAAGTGCCGTGGAATAGGATTGTAGAGATATCAAGCGTGTCGATGAAAGTATCCTGCTCGGGAAAATTGATTATTGACAACGCGATGCGCCAGAGTCTCGGTACGAGAGATGATAAAATATCGCGATCGAGCCTTCCCGGGGAGTTTTTCACGTTTTCGGCCGGCAGACATTGGGCACACATCTAGTGCACCCTACGACAGACGTGCTGCATTCGTGAAAGGACAGTGAGCATAATTGACGCGTGCGTGATGTTCGCATCTTGACAAACGAGTACCATTCGGTGAAAATCGACGCAGACGAAAGAAATAGGTACGTGCCTACCCGATCGGGTCATCAAATATGGTTCTACTATAGTTTACGTGTGGTCGAGCTACGCCGCTGATAGGTAGCATCGAGGTACGCGCGCACGTAGATAAACGTATGTACGTATATTTGTAAAAAACGATTGTCGGGGCCAACAACGAGCGCGGTAGCGAGGCTTCGGAGACGAAAGGAAACGATGCCGATTACCAACGAACGGGCGATGGAAAAAGCAAGGAGGGTTGATATCTGGTAGGTGTTATCCATCTATTTGCGTACCTATCTACAACGCGCGCTTCGAAACGTTAGTTTGCCGTCCGTGCGTCCGAAATAGCAATGCTTGGTCTGATTTTGCGCGCGTCCCTCGTTTCGTCCAAACGTCGTCGAACGGTCGCGTACGCGCGATGACGTTTCGTGGGATCGTGGGTATAGCAAACCTCGCCGTCCGCCGGTCAGCCGTAGGTGTATATACAGGTATACATGTAACAGAAAATGATTTGGGACCGAGTTTGCGACTACTTTTGAGAACGTAAAGTTCTCAACAATTTTTAAGACGGTAACAGTATGAAATTGGGAACTCCCATGTGACAAAATATGGAGTGCGCCGACCTGTTTGACTACGGAGCGCCGTTCGCGCCGAGTTTGGGAATGATTCGTGCACAAGTCCAGAGTACGCAGCCGCCATAGTTAGTAGGACTAACGCGTTACAACGCCGAGCTTCGCCGCGGGGTTGGGCTCCCTTCATTCGCGTGACTCACAATCAGTGGAACCAGAACGTCCCAAATCATTTTCCGTGCGTATATGTACGTAGGTCGACGCGGCTCGGTCGTGTCTACGGTACCTAATTCCGCGTGACGCGCGAGACGAACCGTAACTCTTCCAGCGAAGGATCGACGGGCGAAGAACGAAGCCTCGTCGCGCGGTAACCAGCGACACACGATGTTCGAGATGTCGAAAACGTGACGCGTATCTGCTGAACCGAGATTATTTTCAGAGCGTAATCGCGCCAGGTCGAACGCGTCGACGCGGAGAGGCGTGGCTACGTTTACCGCGCAATCGAAGGCGTTCGAAAAATGGCGACAAGCCACGCCCGCGTCCCCTCCCATTGGTTCGCGTGCAACGAGTCCCGCCCGAATCGCGTTCGCTTCGCTCGGGGCTACGGTCCAGTGGTCGTTACACCCCTTCGGTGAACCGTACGCCGCCGCGACGTCGCGTAGACGCGCGCGGATTATCTTCCCTCGCGACTCGTATCCGGAATGAAACGTCGACGCGTCGTTGATACTCGCTCCCGTGGACTTGTCGTTCGCGAGGGTCGGAATCCCAGCAGGACGCGACGTTCTCATGGATCGTTGATAGGTCGGTAGATAGGTACGCCGAATCACATCGTGCCCGTATCCATGCATGGATATCGCTCAAATTCCTATCGCTCGGCGAAAACAGATAGAAACGCGTACGGATCTGCGGTACGTGGAAATCGTCCGAAATCAACGTCGAGTCAGCCGGTGCCCGGCAATCGTCAGCCGAGGTACGATCGGACGATGAAAGCGCGACGAGCTTGCGCGCTTCCGCGATCGTGCCAGTTCCCCGCGTCGGTGAAAATACGGCGATAGTTAATCAAATTTCCCACTCCGCCGCTTTTGCATCAGCATAATTTATCAGCTATTTCCGCCGACGGAACTTCGTACAACCGTTAGGGTAGCGTATAGTCATAACCGTGATAACGATACTATGACCACGCCGCAACGCATCGAAGACAATCGCCTCCGCGTTTCTCAGTAAACTAATCAACGTTCGACCATCGCGTTCGGCCTATCATCGCACGTTCGTTGTTGTTCGCGATTATCGGACGCGAAATTGTAAATAAAACGACAATCGCGTATAGGCGATGATTCATTCCAGTCGATGTAGCGATAATTTGGCGCGGCCTCCGTCACGCGAAAAATTACAACTCCGAATCGAATTCGGTAGCTAATTGTGCGATCTGTGCCGAAGATATTCCATTATTCGGATATCTAGCGGGTATCCGTTCGACGAACGATGCGAAATCCTTCCCACTCGCAAGTCTGTGAAGCGAGGAATCCGCGAACGGATTTTTTGCTTTTTCCAAAACTGGTGGAAATGTTCACGATCTCGAGTTGTTCGCGCGCTCGAATAGAGGCGGAGCGACCTCGTCGTAGGCACGATGTTCAATATCTCGTTCGCAGGTTTGTATGCGGGTGAGTTTCGGCACCCGTATACCTACCTACCTACCTAACACGTACATACACCTGGAGCTGTAGGTACGTGTACCGCATCGCTTACGCGGGCATATGCCACGCGACTGCATTTTGAAATTCTCACCGCTTTCGAACGGGGATGATCGTTTTCGCGAACGACTAACAGCAACGTGCCTCGTACTCGAAAAGCATATGCCGAATCATTACGTCACCGCTGCGTCCGTCGTAAATGTAGGTATAGGTACCTACGTACCCGATGTGTCCTCCGACGGCCTTGGTCGCGAGAAAATAATACGCGAGGGGAAATAATAACGTAGCGAGGTGATAGGCGTTGACCCGCCAGTGTATCCGATTGCAGGTAAAAAGTTGCCGAAGATCGATATTCGCAAGGCACTGGCCAGCGTGCTCGTGCGACGATTCGCGGCGCAAGCGTATCGAACGCGCGCCGAGGATGGATAATATACATAGGTACCTACGCGGTGACATATACCGCGTGCTGTAAATTTATAGGAGATTGCAGGAGACAGGTCGAATATACACCTATAGCGTAGGCGTACCTATATGGTAAACCACGTTTCCGTCATATACCGAATTGCATACCCCGATCTATCCGGTAGAATATTTTTCTTTCTGCCAATTGGGACTTTTAACCGCGATTCGACGAATAGATTCAGCGTGGACGCGGGCGTCGGGAAGAGGTACAGACAGACTAGTGCAAATAGCGCGCTGCCACGTAAAAAAGTCACAATTTTTCGGACGAGAAATATTGGCGCAGCTTGCACCGTTGCTCTCGGCCTGACCCGATGCATATATGTACATACACATACATATATGCGCATACATACGTATATATATATATATATATATATATATATATATATATATATATATATATATATATATGTACATATATGTGCTCGTGCCAATGCGTGGGAATGTTTCCTTCGGATCCCGTCGTTTTGGCCGTCGGTGAGGATATCCAGGCAACGGCTACGCGAACGAATTTTCGCTAGATAGATAGAGAGATAGGTACGCCATGATTTTCCTGCACCGCCGGAAGTTATATTTATCCGCTCGCAATCGTTGATCACGCGTACGTGATCTACTATAGATATACGTGATCTGAAATGGAGGTAGGTCGGTTTGTGAAAAAAAATTGCAGACGTACAATATCTTCCATTTTATTCGCGGGACGGAAAATGATCTGGGAAATCCTATATATCACAATATAAAATTCTATGCATCTAAATATGATATCTACATTAAAAATTACTATGATTTATTATTTAATTGCTATTGGTCTCTGTTCTCTTAAACGGAGGAGTCGTGAGTCGCTAGGCATAGGTACACTCTGTTACTTCGATCATTCGTTAATATCTAACAAGGCGATTCCCCCTTGGGTGAGAATCATACGATAAGGCCTCGGTGTTCGTTCGATTGGAATGTATACCGTTGACGCGGGGTAGTAGGATGCGCGATGCGTATTGTCCAGAAGCGGAGATTGCTAGGTACCAAAAAAAATGTAGGTATGTATATTGGCCATTGAGGGTAAAACTCGTTGGCAACGCTACGAGTACAGGATGTACGTAACATCTCGAATTTAAACAAATGCGAGCGCACGCGCGACACCTTCCCCGACGGAAGAGAGTTTAACATTTTGTTGGTTTTTTTTACCAACCAGCTTAGCCGCGGTATACCTACTATTGCGCGGAGCGAGGCGTGGAATGAAAAATCGGATAACAAAAATAAGTCCACTGTCCTCGGTCTCTCCACCATAGGAAACGAATCTGCTCTGCAAAATTGTACGCGATTCGCAGGCGATAATTACATTCAGATAGATGAGATTTAAAAAAATCCCGACTGATGTACGGTGGAACGTCCGGCAAAGCATCGGATATATATATATATATATATATATATAATCTGTAATATAGCTACATCTACCTAGCGAGTTGATAAATATTAAATGACGATACATCCGTGCATCGTTTTTAGAATTTGTCATACCCTATGGTACAACAGATGTACGAGTACATAATCGTGTGATTCTTATATTAAAAAATGAATAATCCTCGTCTCGTTGATGAGGATTTGTACACAATTATTTTCTTCCTCGCGGGTCAAGACAGACGAGCCTGACAAGATAATGGAATAGATAATTATGGCATGCGTAGAGATTACCTCGTAAAAATTGAGTATCGCTGTGTAAACGGCATTAAATTTGATAAAACGATAAAAATGATAACAATCTTATTATAGCTAATATTTCTCTCCCTTCGATAGCCCATTTTCTTCTAATTGAACATTCAATCGCGCGTTCGTTCCGCTGTTTCCGCCACCGTCTATGTTTATTCGTTTTTCGATGGGTTAATATTAAATATATCGTAGTATATTCGGCTAAAAGTGGGTAAACATAGAGGGGCGCGAGCGGACCGCGTTTACTACCGATTCCACGTGTCCCTACTAGAACCGATATGGCGATGACAGCCCACTTTTGGTTCTATTGGATCCTGGGTTCGTGGTCATCTCGTACGCGAAATTTTCATTCGCGCAGTTGATCGTACACGTACGGTGACGAGCAAATATTCGATATAACACCTACGTACGCGAGCGCGCATTTTAGTACTTCGGAATAGAGGAATGTAGATTATTGAAATTACGCGCGATGATTCCGCGACTATGAATCGCGATGCGGGGGGGGGGGGGGGAGGGGAATTACAGCTGCGTGGTGATGACCGTTTTTCTCGTGATGACGGTGTGGCGAGGTGCGGACTGAATCGACGTGTTGTCCTGATTCGGATCGGTTACGAGCCACGGGCTGATGTCGGACGCTTCCGAGCCACCGTCCTGCGAACAAACAAAGCAAAACTCTCGTGCGGTATAAACGTTGCGACGGTCGACGACAGAGGAAGTACAGAAAACACAGGCACGCGAGACGACGAGTGAAGGGAAAAGTGACAAAATACGACCCTACCATCTTTCCACTATGACAACACACGTAACGAAACGATGGGCACAACGGGTCAGGCAAACGAATCTCAAAATCACGGGATAGAACCCGGGCAAAGCTCGAAGTATTGATATTTAATTTCAGCAAGCGATGACACGGTTGGGGTTACCTTGTGAGAGACGGTGGTCGTCGTCGTTTGTATTTCTTCGGTTTTAACGATACGAGCGCAAGGTCTTTCCACTTCTCGCTCGACCACGGGCGATTCCTCTTTGAACGGGTTGAGGATGCCCAAAAATGGGTTCGAATCGATAAAAGGATTTGTGTTTTTGTTCTCATCTTCCTCGCTAGTTTTCTTGGCAACGTTCTCGTTATCCTCGAACGTCGTCGATCCAGCCCCGTTACTGCCGGTATTTGTGAAGGGATTGAAAGGATTTTGCGATTGATTCGATACTTTTGGAGAAAGCGGCGTTGTTTTCTGCTCAATTTGTCCCCAACTATCCAATGAGAAATGGGTCACGGTCACCGTATCGTCCGACGGGGGTGTAGCAACCGACGTAGCTGCCGACGTTCCGCTCACGGAAAGCGTCAATTTATCTCCACCCTGTATGACGGGCAAAGCAGAAGCAACACAATAGATGAGGATAAACAAAAAGCTAGCAACAAACGCTAACCGTGGCATAAAACAACGTGGACAGTAGCAAAAATACGAAGCAACAATCGCAATACTGTTTGATAATCACGCTGCGTTCGCGAATCGTCCTCCGAGTTACCAATTACCAAACATTATTTGCTTTTCAATGTCATGCGAAAAAAAACAATTTTATGCGCCGTTCCGCAGGAGCGCGCAAAACGATGATGACGAATCTTTCGTTTTTCAACCTCACCGCAGTCCGCAATCCGCAATCCCTCGAAAGACCCGGCGCTTATCTTACCAAGAGAAGAAAAACATGCGAAAAAGGAAATGAACGTACCACGGAAACTATGGTCGCTGCCTCCGTCTGACGATTCTTCTCCGGCGCAACACTCCGGTCGAGACTCTGAGCAAGACTCTGTACCTCTGGTGCTGTGACTGACATGACGTTCGAATTTTTACCCTGCTCCAATGATTTCGCCTTCAGTATATTACACTTTAATGATTCGGGTGGGATGGGAGTGCGAGGAGGTAGCGTAGAACCACCGCCAACCTGATTGTTTGGAACCAACTGAGTTTGCTGATTCGTCATACTATCACCGGTTAAACTGGGTTTAACGGGCTCAGCCTCTTTGCTGGTACCGGTTGACGTGGTTTGATTTCGCGATTCTAACGGATGCTGATCCTTTGCCAGTGACTTGAGCAACGAATCTACCAACGGCGACGAAGATCCCTGGATACTAGAGTTCGTTGAATTCGAACTGCATCTGCTCGGGTCTCGCCGCAACGCGTCCACTTCGACGGCGACAGCTGAAACGGTTTCGCAATCAAATGATCAACGGCGAATATGTGAACGGTGCGTCTACCCAAATGACATGTAAGATGCATGCTAGAACATTAAGAACATCGCGCCTACCGGCAGTGGGTTGGGGTTGGGGCTGTGCCTGTGCCTGTGCCTGTGGCAGTGATTGAGGTTGAGGTTGAGGTTGAGGTTGCTCGACCTCTCGCTGCCGTTCGCGCAAGACGTGACTTTGACGGCGAGCGTATCGTTGACTGGGTCGTCGTTCGAACTGAACGGTGCGTCGTGCCCTGTTCAATTGGGTAGTCTGAAATTCTGTTTTCCCACTGTAGCGAAAACGTGATCCCATGCGAAAGAAGTTCTGTCGTGCTCCCGCGCCCTTGACAGGTGCACGCAATCGGAAGAACGCGTGATGTTCAACGGCACATTTCCACAGATGCTTACAGGCCTTCTCGTTTGCGAGGCGAAAAACGAAGGTGTGTTCCTGTTCCCCTTGTCCTTGGTCATCCTCTTCTACTACTACCAACGTGAGCTTCTTTTTTTTAAAATCCAATCGGCCGATTTTCGGCCAAAAGAATAACCCTATTTTTTGAGACCCTTCGAAAACTAATATTCCGGTTGGCGTTAGACCAAGTGAGTATTCGCACGCGTCTTTCCCCAATACCGTGTGCATGTCTACGCCGTACATGTCCAGCCATTTAGCTTTACCAAGATATGCAGATTCCGCTTGCGCTGGACTTAAGCCAGAGCACTTCGCGTATTCTTCAAGAATCTCAAGTTCCATCTGTTCGGTTTGATCGTTCACAAAACGAAATTCGGAAACTGTTGCCGCGGTATGTACTGTAGGATCGTAATCGCCCAGTTCAGCTGTAAAAAATGAAGTTTCACTTAATTGAAATACATCGTCGATGTTGTATTGTTCGCATGAAAATTGGAATTCTATCGATAACGCGTCTTATCATCCTCAAATAAATTGGTGTAATGTTTTACAGGTGAGAAATGCATATATAGGTCAGCAAAAAACTTCATCCTCACATTGAAGTGCAAGCGCAGCCATTTGTACAGCGACCGGGGATGGGCAATGTAACCTTCCCTCGAGAAGATCCTGTTTTAATTGAAGAAAGAATTGATACCGGGTCAGCTCTTCTCGAAGCGTATTCGGCTCTGATGAGTAAAATTTAACTTTTAGTCGCAAAGTGTATGGCGGGCCAACTGCGAAATAAAGAAAGGTATGCATGGTAAACACAGTAGATAATCGGAGCGATAGATAAATCTCAATTCATACATGTATGTATGTAGGACAATCGATCGACCTCTTCGAAAAAGTAAGTTTCGCGCGTTTCAAGCACAAATACGGAACATTCTCTACGAACCATAGAAATACACAATCAGTCATCCGACGATCGGACCATTTATGTAGCCGCTTAAATTTCTCGAAAAATCAGAAATGCAATCCGGACAATTCTTGTTGATCATAGCTTTAGCACTGCTTTAGCGTATCCTTTTACTGTCGATATCTTTTGTATCATCTAACAACCATGACCATGTCAATGTCTTTTACACCGCAGGCCAACATTTAATTTTGCATTAACTGAGCACGGGATATCTGACTGCCTTATTTTTCTGGCTATTGGGACATCGGATAACCAAAATTGTGTTGCACGTAACGAATTTGTGCGTGTTGTGCAAATGTAACATTCTTTCGAAAGGTACTAGATGTCACTCTGAATCTAATTATCTACTTACTCTTAACTTGCTTCTTAATAGGTTTAGTTGGATCTAGCCAATGCTGTACGTTGTTGCTGTCGGTATACTGAAGTCCAAAATAATCTTTTTCGATTAAATCCAGGCTATAAAATACCTGTTCGTATAAATCGCTGGCCAGTGCTTTTTTCTGCAATAGTAAAGGAGAGTGTTTAGCGAAGCGAATGACGCGGTATCAAACACTTTTACATGACCGAGTATGTTCATATTAACTTGTCGCAACATTGTTTTCACGAATTTTCATGATGAAAACACGAATTTCAGAGCAAAAGATCGTAACGGTTTGTTGCCGAGGGGAGTAGCTTGGGTGTTACAATAGGTTTACTAGCTTACCGATAATTCTATGGGTAGGTCCGTACCGTCCAACAGGATCACCCTGCATTGTACGACGTTTTTGTTCCCTAATAATCTTTGATTCTTGATATGTGAAGAACCGCCCTGGGCAGTCGTATTGCGTCCCCGCCGACGCGACAGAAATCTCAACATCGTTATCGAATATCCGAGGCACACGTATCAGTCAGAATAGTCAATGATCCATCATGCGGATTCCATTTGGAATCTTTGTCAAACGTTGGCACTTTCACTTTTACATTTACAAGACGAGTTTTGGGGATCAAAAGCGAAATCAGTGCGAAACTGTCGCGTCTGTTGACAACGACGACATTTGCATTGCAATGCAGCGATCAGCAGCAGCGGTACATTCGACCATAGAATTTACAGGAATGGAGGAGGAACAGCCCATCCACTATCCAGTCTGAACCAAGGTAGATAGAACAACGAATGCCAGGCGCTAATGTAAATGAACACACTCACACACACGCGAAAACGCGCGCGCCATATACATACATAGTAGTAGTACACCACCTTTCCGCTAGGTATCGTTGTAATCATATCGACAGCTTTAATTGGTAAACGTAAGCTCTTGTTCCAATTATCTCCGCGCCGTTTGCCTGTCGCCACTGCAGAGTCTATACTACGCCAGTTTTCGTTTTCTCTTCTCAAGAGAGCGCAACGAACGGGCAGTACTGGCGCGATAACTCATATCTTCCAATATCTTCCCGTGTTACGTGTTCCATGGTACAACGATTCACCCATTCGCGAAACTCGAAACGACATGGACGGGGGTCGCTGCGTTGTTCGTTCGGCATACCCGATTTAATGTGATCAATTCCCGTCTCAACGTTCAACGTAGCCTGTATGTGACCCACGATTATTCTTTGGTATCACGACAGAGACGAATTTGATGTGTCAAAGACTCGGGTTTTCTCGAATTTCCTTATTCATGCGGTGCTGAAAATGGCATTAATTTTAAATAGGTTATTTCGGCATTTGCGAGCCCCAGCAAAACGTAAGTTCACGTGCCTTTTCTTTATCTCAAATTATCAAATACATCCCACGTCCAAATCTAACTTTGTTGTATTCCATTTAGGTGGTCTCGCGTCGCAAAATGTGACCAATAGTTTTCAACGAGAGGCACCCAAACTCTCGATGGTACAGTCGTCTTTTGAGAACGGCCGAGAATATTATTTGCCAAAATTTCAAACGTTCAGTTTCACACCATCTAGTATAAAGTTGGCATCGAATGTTAACGGCGATCCAACGAGTAGAAAAATCATAAGATGTCCGATTTATCCCAATCTTCAAATATATGAACCGCCGCAAAGTAGGATTCTCAACCACGTTGATATTGAACCAAGCACAACTGTCGAGTTACCCACAATTGAGAACGTTGTTGAAAAACGGGCGGCTCGTTTGATAGTAATCAGACGAAGGAAGATGAAAAGACACAAGCTCCGAAAGTTACGTAAAAGAATGAAGTATGTTTGGGCAAAAGTGAGACAAAAACGAGAATTTCGTAAGGAAAAAGCGTTCCAAGCGATGCTTTTGGCCAAAATACGCGATGCTGAAAATTTCAACGCCATGAATTATGTAGACGAGAAGATAAAGAAACTTACAGAAATTCAGATACCAAATACTTGGAGAGGCAAAAAATTACCAATGTTTATCATACGGCAAAAAATGGGTTTGGACAAAAAATAGTTAGTTACATCAGTTGAATTATAAACTAATGTCTAATATCAATAAAGGATCCGACGGTTTTTGTCGCCTTTTCTTCGAACTTGTTTGTCAGAAGAAATAATATTGCTTTTGTCGGTGTACTCTTTGGTAATGGTCGATAGTGGATCATGCCTTAGACAATAAAGACCAGTCTATTCAACATAGAAATCTGTCAGGTTTGCAGCGTTGACTTATTCCATAACCCTCGTGGTATTGAAATTGAAATGAAAAGGATATGCAATCCAGGAAGCAGGCACGTTTGGTGTTTTTATAAAAAACTTTATTTTTTTTTTAAATTTTAATGACAAAGAAAGATACAATTGATCTTTTAGTGATTTTTTTTGAATTATTTTAATGTATACATCTGAATGACTAACAGTAGCCAATTTGTATCAGTTTAATCCATACGGGTCTTCAGCGTTCTTGTGGTAACCTTATCCTTTTCACTGAGAATCAAAAAATATCAGCGTTTAAGTCACAGTTAACATTCTAGGGAAACTGCCTGCAGCATTAATTTACTCACATGATGTGTACAATAGCTCCCCAACCAGAGATGGCATCTCGATCACACGCATTCACCAGGGCTTGACTGATTGTTTCAAACAAATCATCCGCTTCCAAATCTGGTTCGTACAGTACTTCACACATCCCATACAATTGTTCCGTGCAAGTACCACCGACTACAAAGTCCTCTGGTTCATTGATGCAGCCGATCAAATCCATGTTACAAACGTAAGGTTCAAACGTAATTGGATCTAGACCAGCGACAATTGGTTCCACAAAATATGGTCCAAATCGTTTTTCATACAACACGTTGGATATCATAGAGCTGAAAGTCTTGGGCTTGATTTTTCTATCCTCTTTCAGCTCGTAAAGATTGAGTCTGAAACGTAGTCGTTCCATGACAGTTAACGTGTCCGTAGCCAAGCCTGGTAATCCCAAGTACAAATGTGGACCCATTTCGAAGACTTTTTGAAAATCGCTCGATATCGTCTGTGCCTGTATTCCGAAGCGACGATCCGTGGCAATTGCTACACAATTTTTGCCCTTCATCGCGATAATAGCACCTCCATTGTATCCCAAGATGCTCTGAAACATGATAAATAGAGTAACCGTTGCCGAATCAGTGAAAATTCTTTAATACGATATACAATGCCTAGGCTCAAGACGAATAAGAAAAAATCACGTTTCCGATATAACAGTTCACCGTCAATTGTAATCACCTACTCGAATATGCTATGTCATCCGGTGGTTTGACACGCGTGTTTAACCTGTACGGGAACCGATATAACAACAAACTTTACAAGTTCGGGCTAACGGAATGAACCCGACGAAATATTTCGAGTTTTGAAACGAATCTTACCATTGTTTATGGATATTCGGCTCGGGTTTCCTGCTATTCGTACGTCAAGTTGTTCTGTGATGCTTGTCGTAGGTACCCCCCGCGACAAACCAACTAGTTCCACAATTGTCAAATGCGAAAAGCGGAATATTGCGAGATGATGTTGACTGGCTGGACTGGTTGTATTACTCCATCGGTCAGTCACGAGTTGCGTGGTAACGAAGAATTTTCCATCCTTTCCTCCGTAGAACCAACCACGCGCACGATATTCCTGACCAACGATCACCAATCATAGCGTATACCCTGTCCTCGAATTCTTATCATCGATTGGCTGTTGTACAGATTTCCGACGTTCATTCTGGACATCAAAACGAATCAGTCGGTATGATGGGGGTTACGGTTATCGGCCGAGTCGCATCTAGTTATACATCTTGACCGCATGCGGTACATGGCGCTGATCAACCGAAAAAACTTTACAATTTTATAACAGCGCAGGCCTTTCCGTAACGGGCAGTAGGTTACAGAACCCGTTGGACCTACATATATTGTTCCGATTTTTTTGGTAGGTGGGGCTGTTACATGGACATGGGCTATTATCAGAAACTTCCGGGTCCATGTCCGTAGACGTGCGGTAGTGTGTTGATAATTATCGTTGATAATTTTAATGACATGCAGTGGGTCCTCACGTTAGCGGGCCACTGGCGTAGCACAGGGCGAGACCCGAGTGTGGAGATACGTTCATATGTTCGACTGGTAGACACCTACTTGTACACGCTGCGAGACGAGATACGTATGATTTTTGACATTTTGCCCAGCCACAGAGAAGGTCAAGTGATGACATCCTAACGATGTCGTCGCAAAAAATTCAACGGTTTCGAGGAACAAAGCAAGCCTCATGTTAGATAAAATAACATTGTACCGACGTACAATTATCCCATGACGTTTGCGATTCTGCTGGGATAACAAAACTACATACGGCAGAACTTTGGCGCGTGCAACAATACCGTCGGGTATGCGAAGTAGCGCGAATCCTCCTGCGCCACGCAGATGATATAGATAGTCACAGACGCCGACCTGTCCCGTGTACGTGTACGCGGGGTTGTGCGCGCGTGCACGGGTGATAGTGCGTGCATGCATGCGTGTGTGCCTCTGGGGAACCTAAAAATAAAAAGTCACCACGTATATCGCAGCTGTGTTATGGGCCGCGTATCGTGGTGTAAATATACAAAACGAGCCGTGCGTATTATCGACAGGCCGCAGTAAATCTGTAGGGTAGTCAGGATATCGCGTGTTCATCCGTGTTTTTTGAAAGAAAGCGGGAAGCGTGAACGACGTTGAAGCCAGTCCGAGACAGTAGATCCGTGCAGCGAGTAAGAGCGAGCAAAACTCTGGCAAACCACCGCCTCGCCGAACGAAGGGCGGGCGCCATTGGCGGGCGTCGGAGGGGCATCGACCGCCGTTTCGCCTCGGAAAGCTCGTACTGGCAGTCACTGGAAGTTCCCCCCACAGTCGCACCAATACAGGGTACCGCTCGACTCTATATCGCCGACCATTGGTCCTCAATTTGCCGACCAATCATTGGGAAAGTGCGGACGAAAATATCCAATGTAAGTCGACAAATTATCAAACATCTCCGGTGATCACATTCAGTCCATTCAGCCATGGAGCCGTTTGACTTTGATCGTTTTCGAAAGACTTCCGCGTTGATATCACAACGTCGCTACGCGGAGTATTCTAAAACCTCACGGCCATGTTTGTCGAGACGATTATTTCGCGTTTCTTGCCACGGGTAATGGCGATTTTACAGCGAGTTATTCGCTTCCTCGATCTCCATGTGTCCAGCATGCTTAATTCCCTCCGAAATCGTCGCCAGCTGTTTTACTACTGTTCCACGTTCGTTCCTTGAATAATAATTTGCACCGATAGTCGCCATCCGTTCTCGTCCTTGTTCTCGTTCCCATCCTCGTCGTCGTCCTCGTCCTCGTGCTGGTGCTCGTTCCCATGCTCGTGTTCATCCTTCTTCTGTTCCAACTTCATCATTACGTGTCACCCACGGCAACTCTGCTTGTACCTTATTCCATCTACGAGCTATTAGGTTAGGCATTGAATGGCTCGCGGTAATAATCTTCCCTCCGCCACAGTAGTCTCACGACTATTTTAACCTTAAACGATGTTTATCAAGCATTCGTGCTTGGAACGCGTAGTTAAATTGGTTTATTGAATCTATATTATTTGTAATTTGATCCTTGTAAATTCATGCTTCGCTTCAATATGCACTAATTGTACCTCTTTCCCTATCCCTGTCGCTTTCGGAACTGATTAGTAAATCTGAGCAGGACATAGTGTCGTGCCACAATCACGGACATGAACCGATCATGGTACTCGAACGTGCTGGCATTACTGCTGTGCTTGATGTTGAGCAAAAATTCATGAAACGTACGTGTCAAGTTCATACTTTCAAATATCAGTAATCGACGAACGTTAATAATGCCTGCAGCAATTTACGCGAGCAATGGTACTCGTGGTACGAGACAAATGACCGAGTGACCTATCGACATGAATAAGCGAAAGCTGTAATTTCGTGTATGTAGGCTCATATTTTTCTCGTCCTACTCAAGCGAGAGCATTTGAAATCGTTGATAATGGCAGCGTATGCAACAAGACACTTGTCAACGTGCGTGTGCAGATGAGCATGTTATTCCTTCGATGGTTTATGATAAAAGATACTCAGCGTCGTTCGATGCAATCGCTTGGATTGCCATAATTTTGTATTCTCGTATTTACCAATTTACGGGTTTCTTACGATTGTATCAAACGAAATAATTGCATTTTATAAATTAATTCATCGTAATTTCTTTCAATTGCAGTTGTAAATCAAAATGGAGCAACTCGGCGAAAGCCAGACAGTTATGGTTGGAAGCGGAGGCACTGTTCAAGTAGTCCAGATGGGACAGGGTGGTCAAGCTATGATGTTGCCACAGACTATTCAGGTAGCAGCACCCAACGGTCAAATTCAAGTTGTTCCTGTCTCCAGTCTCGCGGGTGCCGGGCAGCAAATTGTCATTCAACAACCTCAAACACCACAGATCATCCAAACTCCCGACGGGCAAACGTACATATACCAACCTGTTCAGCTCGAAGGTCAAGTTCAGCAAGCCCAGCCGACGGGTGAGTTTTTTTTCTTCTCAAAAATCACTCGTATGGCGAAGGCGATGACGAAACCATTGAATATCTGAAATTATAATCTCGCTATTGCCTGTTTTTCTCAGTCATCAACATCAATGGAAATTTGATGCAAATAGCTGGAACCACAACGCAGCCGGCAACATCGACCACCACAACCACCCCTGTTCAACCCTTGTCAAGTCCGACGGCAACTATTTCACAGGCAGGGAATATTGTCATGGTGATTACTATCAGCCAACGTCTCTTTCACTCACATAGTCCGTGTACAAACATTATGCTGACTTGTAGTGATTATAGAGCAACAACGCATGTCGTGCACCAAAATTTATTGCTTGCAGATTTTTTCTTTATCGATCCACTGTTGGATTATGCCAACTCGTTTACCCGTACAATTCCGTTTGGTTGCGGCAGTAACGTTACTCCATCGGTGGGAAAACACGTTTGATGATTGCAAAGAAAATTTTCTGCAGTCGTAGTGAATTTAAATCATGTCGAGTGTGCATGCTGCACTTAGGTGGTTAGATGATGGAATTGCAATTGAGTATCGGAATAGTTTTCATAACCTCGCGTTTGATTTTAATCAGATGGTGCCCGGTAACGGCGGTGGTCAAGCTCAGTTCCAAAGAGTCGCGTTGCCCAACGCTGAATTTTTGGAGGAAGAACCATTGTACGTGAATGCTAAGCAATACCGCCGTATTTTGAAACGTCGACAGGCCCGTGCGAAACTGGAAGCAGAGGGAAAAATACCGAAAGCACGGCCGGTAAGATAATTTTCTGAATTCGTGTTCGTGGTTTCGACTTCACCTGTATTAGCCAAATGTGTTGTCATTTAACGAGCGAAAATATTTTTCCATTCTCAATAGAAATATCTGCACGAGTCCAGGCACAGACATGCCATGAATAGAATTCGCGGTGAAGGCGGTCGTTTCCATTCCGGTCAAGTGAAGAAAAGGAGGTTCGTATGTGATCTCGAATAGTATTAGTTTCTATGCTGTAGAGGCGTGCGTGTGACTGAACGGTCATTGTTAAATAGCTTTTAACGATTAGCTCGTAGCGGCCTACCAAAGCCCGCTGAATCTTGTTTAGATTTCAACCACTCGAAATGATTTAGATATCAAGACTGAGGGCGACATGTTTACCCGTGGAAATGGATACTGCGTCTTCGTAGTTTCAATAACCAGGAACGGTGCCTGCGTGTATACAAGCAACGCGATCTCGAGACAGAATACAAGATTTCCCCCACATACCCGCGCGATTCTCATCGGCTTGTTATAACTGGCGATATTTTCTGCAGGGCAAGTAACACATCCATGATTACTCAACATATCTCGACGTCAAGCGGTGCCAACACGATTCGAACCCTTTCTCTCCCAGCTACGAGTACCGGTGGCCAACATCATAATACAGATAATATGACACCTGCGATTATCATCGAGGTGAGTCGATAAAGACTGCATACTCGGCTTTGTGAAAAATTAGCTTCATTTATACCAGGAAAATGACTATTCTTTTACGTCGAAACCGTCGAAGTCGGTGTATATTCCTTGATTTGCGAGTTGATCACTTCTTCCCGAACGCATATCTCTGGATAGCACGATTTTTTGTTCCAACCCACACATACATATAACCGCGCGCGAAACACGGTGACGTTTAATTGATGGACAAGCTGTAAATTACTGAAAGAATTGATATGTAAACGTAACATGTGGGATTGGTCTAAAAGAATGAATAAAGGTAGGTTGCGACAACATTGTAAAGAAATATTGTAATTATCCATCGATGTTTGATTGTGCGGGGATGCTTTTTTGTACCAAAAATTCACTAATTTCGAGCTGTTATGGAAACAATCGTTGTGTGAATGTAAATTTGCAACCGTGATTTGTCAATACCGCTTTGCGGTATGTTTTCCGTAGAACTATGCGCAAAACGTTTCGAAACGAGTGTCTTGACGCTGTGTGAACATCTGTTACATTTCAACACCTCGGGGATACGGATTGCATTTGTGCGCTTTTCGAACGAATGACCGTTCTCTGATCAATGTAAGAGAGGTTTAGCATCGCCGTCACTACGTGTGTTATCTGTTGTCAAATATCTTACGCATATGTTAACACACGTGTCTGCAATATCGCAACCGTAGATTCGCATTGGAATAGTACAAATTGTTACGAGAATGCTGCCAAGTCATACGATTTCGTGTCCAACAAAGATACGTTTTCCTATGTTTCGAATTTAGGTCACTTATTCACAGTCTTCGTACAGTTGGATGAGAATAATAAGTTTCGTTTGATTTAGATATCGCGTGGTCATTGTTATTTCGAGTAATGTTTTTTTTTATTCGTTCGTATTAGATTAATTTTGATATAAGTTGAAATCTGTTCGCTGTATACACGCCGATGTATCGCTCATAACTAGACAGGGTATCCGAGGGAAATCAAAGACGGCCTTTTCAACAAAATATTTTCAATCGTTCGTACACGAATATCTTTCGTTATCATTTTCGTTTGGCGTGACGTATTTTACGACCGTTCGACAGTTTCGGGATACTCGAACATGTATTCTCGCTCTGTGATTTCCTGTAACAGTGGCAGGTGATTATTTTGCGAGACACGTAAACGTAGTACCACAGACGTATCGACGATAACTGTGACGCAGTTTTCCATCTACCCTAGAACCTTGTCGCGACTTTGTTCAACTAATTGTCGTGATTGTTTCGAGTTGGCCGACAAACTCTAAAATTTCGATACCAGTTAACATCAACAGCAACAACCGCACCGATGAACATAATTTTAACAAAGTTCGGTTCGTACGACGAATCCGAAAGTAGGCAGAGTCTCGTTCTGATTGCTAATTAACATTTAACAGTGTAAATATTATATTTATAGTTCGTGTTCGTTTCTTTTCCTCTTTTTTCACGTGTGTGTGTATATATGTATATATATACACATACATATATATACACGCATATGCGACGATAAAGTTTCACGAGTCGTAGACGAAACGGTGAGGCCTGAGGTGGACGCGATGAAACGAACGACTTGTTCTCGGCTTGGTTCGCGGCGGAATTGCCCAATTTCCAAGTAACGGAATCTCCGCGCAATAATCCTCGCAGGCTTTCCGAATGAAGTCGTGCTTGTACGGTGTATAAAGGATCCAAGTGCAATGAATCAGTTTTCAAATATCAAAATACCGCGAAGTTGAAGGATAAAAAGAAACGAAGAAGAGACGGAGCGTAATCTCGTCCATCACATTAGGTTTAACTCGAAATTATCCGATTTCCAATCAGTCTCGCAGACGCAAGGAACAGCGAGAGAGAGGATTGCACTTCCGTTATACGGTCATAGCAAACGACAAATTCTCGCTTAAAAGGGAGAAATTATCGAGCTTTCCAGTTGCAACTTGATCCCCGAAACTGGTTTGCAAAACGCATGGAGAAATGTACATAAGCACGAGCACGTCGGATGTAACGAAGAAAAACCATTTCGGCGGGAGGTTATACGATAGTGAACTGATTCTTATTCTTAAGTTTTGAATGAAATTGAAATATCACTAATATATAAGGGACGATAGGAGTGAATGTGTGGTTTTGTACGATTCAAACCGACGACTTATTAGATAGCTATTGTAAGAGTTAGATTATAATTGTCAAATATCCTGTACCTTATTTTCATATGTATCTAGAAATAAGAGTTGCGGTAGCTTCATTTCATCGTACGAATAAACAAATACTCTACGGCATAACGATTCAGCTTCGACTCTTCTCCGTGCATTTGGGAAAGTTACACTGTACATGTATTCTCACTCGACAATTCCATCTCATGTATTATAATTATCATTACTATCCGCCAGCACGGAATATTATCATATTAATGCAGTTAATAAAAAGTTTGAACTGATCATTTTTTTTTTCCATTACAAATCATACGATGACCTTACAGCTCGTTGTTATTTACGATCGACGTCGCGAATAACGGAGTCGATGGTACCGAGTCAGCGCATAACAATGACAATTACGCGCGAGCTGTACGTCGAGCTGGTAATACCTGGCTTAAAATTGCAGGTACTCTCGTTCGAGTACACGCGTACCAGACTCGGTTTTAGTACCACCGGTACCGCTCCGGCATATACAGGTGGTCGAACCACGTGCGAGTACGAACGAGGCAGTGGAGGGGAACAGGATAGCCTTCCCCTTTCCCGACGCAGGCGCGACAGATTGTACGGACCAGAGTATCTCCTGGTATCTCCGCTCGGCCTTGTTTGGCTTCGTGTCTCGCTGCTGCCGCGCGTCTGCAGCGCAGTGACCAACGATTTACCACTCAAGCGGTTACGCGTAGACGGTCGCGATCGTAGTCAACGTTCATCATGATCGAGTGGAAGACGCTCATGACGGCGGTCGGCATCGTGAGTTTGTGCTTTTTGGCGATTCCAATTCGGGTGGAACCGGATAATACGGAACACGATATCAAATTGTTCAAGTCATACATCGAGAAATATGACAAACCTTACAAGCACATACCCGCCGAGTACGTCGACAGATTTAAAAACTTTCAGGTATGGACAAGTCCTTTTCTTCATGACAGACGGTGTTTTTGTGTCGTTGACGTATCTATTTACATATGTACGTACGTGGGTATCTTCATACATGATCGTGAACAACGGCAAATGGCTTCGATCGATTTTCACAGTTATCGGTAGTATAATCGTACGTACGCTTCACCACGCGCGCTGGGAATGCTATCCGGCCAGGACTCTGTAGCGATCGGGTAATCGCACGTCGATGATTTTGAGAGTAAATTGTATATGCAAGAAATACGGGACGAGGCGTCGTCGCGTCTTCGTTTAACGCGCGCACACAGAGAATCTTACCTGGATCAGACACTTGATCCGTCAGGTCATTATCGCATGACGAATCCGATAAACCACGAGATACATCGTGCTTGATAGGAAGCAAGGTAGGTAAACAGTGTGCGTCCTAGTTCAGAGATTGATAAATATTACGAAAATTTCACGATCACGCAATGAAAAATCCCCTCGACATCACCGACGGACGTTCGTTCCGAAGGGTAGGAAAAAAACCAAACAAAATCGCAGACATATCGCTACCACGAGCAATACTTTCAATGTATCAGAGATCGTTGAGGGATATTCGAAAAAAGAATTCGATGCGAAGTTCGGAGGAGAGCGCTGTCTACGGCATTACCGCGTTCTCTGACATGTCCGAGGATGAATTTTCGAATTCCATGCTGCGGCGGGACTTATCGTCGCGTGCAATGGTACATTTGCATCATGGCCATCACAGGGAGCACGGTCATCCGAACGTGAATAGAGTTAAGCGGACATCTCAAGACGTACCATTGAAATTCGATTGGAGAGAGGAGGGGATCGTTACGACGGTCCGAAGCCAAGGAACGTGCGGGGCTTGCTGGGCGTTCAGTACGATCGAAGTTGTCGAATCTATGTTCGCCATAAAAAACGGCAGTCTTTGGCCGTTGAGCGTTCAAGAGGTACCTGCACGCCTTAAACTGGTGTTCAATCGTTAAAATTCTCCTCAAATCTACAGGAGTAAGGAACTGTCTCGATGTATGTACCCTGTTTTAACCTGCAGATGATAGATTGTGCCGGCAACAGTAACTTTGGTTGCGACGGCGGAGATGTATGTAGCTTGTTGACATGGCTAACAGCGACTGGAGTGGAAATTCAGCTGGAATCCTTGTATCCGATGACCTGGACTACGAACGATTGCGCGTTGAACGAGTAAGTAACACGCGCTCAACGTTCAGCTGACCGTGAGAAGAACAGTTCACGGCATTGCATCGGTGACGTCGCTGATCAACGAGTTACAGAAGTATTGAAATAACAATCTTACATTTTCAGGAAGACCAAGCCAAGGAACGGTGTGAAAGTAACGAGTTTCAGTTGCGACAAGTGAGTTGACGATTTCTCTACCCGCCCGACGATGGGCTCAAGTATTTGTCACTATTACTTATAGATCGACGACGATTCGTGTCTGCCGCGACGAAGGAAAGAAACTAAAACACTATTGCAAGTCATTAGTGATAAGACATCGCATTTTCCCATTTGTTTAACTCGTGAATCGTAGGATTTTTGTTCAAATCATTATAACTTCGCGGCTTTTCACATGATGCAATTGATATGGAGCGGACATCGTAGGAGTATCTCTGCTCTTTGCAAGTGTCGATGGCTTCTCATTTTTGTGATTTTGAAAAGTCGGTTTTTTGGCCGTATCTTCTTTCCTGTTGGAGATATCGACCTGGGACCTACGCCATTCGATTCTACGCTCCAAAATACGCCAGAAAACTATTCGGCGATCGATTCTGAGATGTGCCCAGAATCTGAGATTTTTGAAGGCTATAGCCTTACCATTTTTGTGATTTTGAAAACTCGGTTTTTTGGCCGTATCTTCTTTCCTGTTGGAGATATCGACCTGGGACCTACGCCATTCGATTCTACGCTCCAAAATACGTCAGGAAACTATTCGGCGATCGATTCTGAGATGCGTCCGAAATCTGAGATTTTTGAAGGCTATAGCCTTACCATTTTTGTGATTTCGAAAAGTCGGTTTTTTGGCCGTATCTTCTTTCCTGTTGGAGATATCGACCTGGGACCTACGCCATTCGATTCCACGCTCCAAAATACGTCAGGAAACTATTCGGCGATCGATTCTGAGATGCGTCCAGAATCTGAGATTTTTGAAGGCTATAGCCTTACCATTTTTGTGATTTTGAAAAGTCGGTTTTTTGGCGGTATCTTTGGTTCTATTAGAGATATCGACCTGGGACCTACACCATTCGATTCCACGCTCCAAAATACGTCAGGAAACTATTCGGCGATCGATTCTGAGATGCGTCCGAAATCTGAGATTTTTGAAGGCTATAGCCTTACCATTTTTGTGATTTCGAAAAGTCGGTTTTTTGGCCGTATCTTTGGTTCTATTAGAGATATCGACCTGGGACCTACGCCATTCGATTCCACGCTCCAAAATACGTCAGGAAACTATTCGGCGATCGATTCTGAGATGCGTCCGAAATCTGAGATTTTTGAAGGCTATAGCCTTACCATTTTTGTGATTTCGAAAAGTCGGTTTTTTGGCCGTATCTTCTTTCCTGTTGGAGATATCGACCTGGGACCTACGCCATTCGATTCCACGCTCCAAAATACGTCAGGAAACTATTCGGCGATCGATTCTGAGATGCGTCCGAAATCTGAGATTTTTGAAGGCTATAGCCTTACCATTTTTGTGATTTTGAAAAGTCGGTTTTTTGGCCGTATCTTTGGTTCTATTAGAGATATCGACCTGGGACCTACGCCATTCGATTCCACGCTCCAAAATACGTCAGGAAACTATTCGGCGATCGATTCTGAGATGCGTCCAGAATCTGAGATTTTTGAAGGCTATAGCCTTACCATTTTTGTGATTTTGAAAAGTCGGTTTTTTGGCCGCATCTTTGGTTCTATTAGAGATATCGACCTGGGACCTACGCCATTCGATTCCACGCTCCAAAATACGTCAGGAAACTATTCGGCGATCGATTCTGAGATGCGTCCGAAATCTGAGATTTTTGAAGGCTATAGCCTTACCATTTTTGTGATTTCGAAAAGTCGGTTTTTTGGCCGTATCTTCTTTCCTGTTGGAGATATCGACCTGGGACCTACGCCATTCGATTCTACGCTCCAAAATACGTCAGGAAACTATTCGGCGATCGATTCTGAGATGCGTCCGAAATCTGAGATTTTTGAAGGCTATAGCCTTACCATTTTTGTGATTTCGAAAAGTCGGTTTTTTGGCCGTATCTTCTTTCCTGTTGGAGATATCGACCTGGGACCTACGCCATTCGATTCCACGCTCCAAAATACGTCAGGAAACTATTCGGCGATCGATTCTGAGATGGGTCCGAAATCTGAGATTTTTGAAGGCTATAGCCTTACCATTTTTGTGATTTTGAAAAGTCGGTTTTTTGGCCGTATCTTTGGTTCTATTAGAGATATCGACCTGGGACCTACGCCATTCGATTCCACGCTCCAAAATACGTCAGGAAACTATTCGGCGATCGATTCTGAGATGCGTCCAGAATCTGAGATTTTTGAAGGCTATAGCCTTACCATTTTTGTGATTTTGAAAAGTCGGTTTTTTGGCCGCATCTTTGGTTCTATTAGAGATATCGACCTGGGACCTACGCCATTCGATTCCACGCTCCAAAATACGTCAGGAAACTATTCGGCGATCGATTCTGAGATGCGTCCGAAATCTGAGATTTTTGAAGGCTATAGCCTTACCATTTTTGTGATTTCGAAAAGTCGGTTTTTTGGCCGTATCTTCTTTCCTGTTGGAGATATCGACCTGGGACCTACGCCATTCGATTCCACGCTCCGAAATACGTCAGGAAACTATTCGGCGATCGACTCTGAGATGCGTCCGAAATCTGAGATTTTTGAAGGCTATAGCCTTACCATTTTTGTGATTTTGAAAAGTCGGTTTTTTGGCCGTATCTTTGGTTCTATTAGAGATATCGACCTGGGACCTACGCCATTCGATTCCACGCTCCAAAATACGTCAGGAAACTATTCGGCGATCGATTCTGAGATGCGTCCGAAATCTGAGATTTTTGAAGGCTATAGCCTTACCATTTTTGTGATTTTGAAAAGTCGGTTTTTTGACCGTATCTTCTTTCCTGTTGGAGATATCGACCTGGGACCTACGCCATTCGATTCCACGCTCCAAAATACGTCAGGAAACTATTCGGCGATCGATTCTGAGATGCGTCCGAAATCTGAGATTTTTGAAGGCTATAGCCTTACCATTTTTGTGATTTTGAAAAGTCGGTTTTATGGCCGTATCTTTGGTTCTATTAGAGATATCGACCTGGGACCTACGCCATTCGATTCCACGCTCCAAAATACGTCAGGAAACTATTCGGCGATCGATTCTGAGATGCGTCCGAAATCTGAGATTTTTGAAGGCTATAGCCTTACCATTTTTGTGATTTCGAAAAGTCGGTTTTTTGGCCGTATCTTCTTTCCTGTTGGAGATATCGACCTGGGACCTACGCCATTCGATTCCACGCTCCAAAATACGTCAGGAAACTATTCGGCGATCGATTCTGAGATGGGTCCGAAATCTGAGATTTTTGAAGGCTATAGCCTTACCATTTTTGTGATTTTGAAAAGTCGGTTTTTTGGCCGTATCTTTGGTTCTATTAGAGATATCGACCTGGGACCTACGCCATTCGATTCCACGCTCCAAAATACGTCAGGAAACTATTCGGCGATCGATTCTGAGATGCGTCCAGAATCTGAGATTTTTGAAGGCTATAGCCTTACCATTTTTGTGATTTTGAAAAGTCGGTTTTTTGGCCGCATCTTTGGTTCTATTAGAGATATCGACCTGGGACCTACGCCATTCGATTCCACGCTCCAAAATACGTCAGGAAACTATTCGGCGATCGATTCTGAGATGCGTCCGAAATCTGAGATTTTTGAAGGCTATAGCCTTACCATTTTTGTGATTTCGAAAAGTCGGTTTTTTGGCCGTATCTTCTTTCCTGTTGGAGATATCGACCTGGGACCTACGCCATTCGATTCCACGCTCCGAAATACGTCAGGAAACTATTCGGCGATCGACTCTGAGATGCGTCCGAAATCTGAGATTTTTGAAGGCTATAGCCTTACCATTTTTGTGATTTTGAAAAGTCGGTTTTTTGGCCGTATCTTTGGTTCTATTAGAGATATCGACCTGGGACCTACGCCATTCGATTCCACGCTCCAAAATACGTCAGGAAACTATTCGGCGATCGATTCTGAGATGCGTCCGAAATCTGAGATTTTTGAAGGCTATAGCCTTACCATTTTTGTGATTTCGAAAAGTCGGTTTTTTGGCCGTATCTTCTTTCCTGTTGGAGATATCGACCTGGGACCTACGCCATTCGATTCTACGCTCCAAAATACGTCAGAAAACGAATTGGCGATCGATTCTGAGATGCGTCCAGAATCTGAGATTTTTGAAGGCTATAGCCTTACCATTTTTGTGATTTTGAAAAGTCGGTTTTTTGGCCGTATCTTTGGTTCTATTAGAGATATCGACCTGGGACCTACGCCATTCGATTCCACGCTCCAAAATACGTCAGGAAACTATTCGGCGATCGATTCTGAGATGCGTCCGAAATCTGAGATTTTTGAAGGCTATAGCCTTACCATTTTTGTGATTTCGAAAAGTCGGTTTTTTGGCCGTATCTTCTTTCCTGTTGGAGATATCGACCTGGGACCTACGCCATTCGATTCTACGCTCCAAAATACGTCAGAAAACGAATTGGCGATCGATTCTGAGATGCGTCCAGAATCTGAGATTTTTGAAGGCTATAGCCTTACCATTTTTGTGATTTTGAAAAGTCGGTTTTTTGGCCGTATCTTTGGTTCTATTAGAGATATCGACCTGGGACCTACGCCATTCGATTCCACGCTCCAAAATACATCAGGAAACTATTCGGCGATCGATTCTGAGATGCGTCCGAAATCTGAGATTTTTGAAGGCTATAGCCTTACCATTTTTGTGATTTCGAAAAGTCGGTTTTTTGGCCGTATCTTCTTTCCTGTTGGAGATATCGACCTGGGACCTACGCCATTCGATTCCACGCTCCAAAATACGTCAGGAAACTATTCGGCGATCGATTCTGAGATGCGTCCGAAATCTGAGATTTTTGAAGGCTATAGCCTCACCATTTTTGTGATTTCGAAAAGTCGGTTTTTTGGCCGTATCTTCTTTCCTGTTGGAGATATCGACCTGGGACCTACGCCATTCGATTCCACGCTCCAAAATACGTCAGGAAACTATTCGGCGATCGATTCTGAGATGCGTCCGAAATCTGAGATTTTTGAAGGCTATAGCCTTACCATTTTTGTGATTTTGAAAAGTCGGTTTTATGGCCGTCTTTGGTTCTATTAGAGATATCGACCTGGGACCTACGCCATTCGATTCCACGCTCCAAAATACGTCAGGAAACTATTCGGCGATCGATTCTGAGATGCGTCCGAAATCTGAGATTTTTGAAGGCTATAGCCTTACCATTTTTGTGATTTCGAAAAGTCGGTTTTTTGGCCGTATCTTCTTTCCTGTTGGAGATATCGACCTGGGACCTACGCCATTCGATTCCACGCTCCAAAATACGTCAGGAAACTATTCGGCGATCGATTCTGAGATGCGTCCGAAATCTGAGATTTTTGAAGGCTATAGCCTTACCATTTTTGTGATTTTGAAAAGTCGGTTTTATGGCCGTATCTTTGGTTCTATTAGAGATATCGACCTGGGACCTACGCCATTCGATTCCACGCTCCAAAATACGTCAGGAAACTATTCGGCGATCGATTCTGAGATGCGTCCGAAATCTGAGATTTTTAAAGGCTATAGCCTTACCATTTTTGTGATTTCGAAAAGTCGGTTTTTTGGCCGTATCTTCTTTCCTGTTGGAGATATCGACCTGGGACCTACGCCATTCGATTCCACGCTCCAAAATACGTCAGGGAACTATTCGGCGATCGATTCTGAGATGCGTCCGAAATCTGAGATTTTTGAAGGCTAGAGCCTTACCATTCTTGTGATTTCGAAAAGTCGGTTTTTTGGCCGTATCTTCTTTCCTGTTGGAGATATCGACCTGGGACCTACGCCATTCGATTCTACGCTCCAAAATACGTCAGAAAACGAATTGGCGATCGATTCTGAGATGCGTCCAGAATCTGAGATTTTTGAAGGCTATAGCCTTACCATTTTTGTGATTTTGAAAAGTCGGTTTTTTGGCCGTATCTTTGGTTCTATTAGAGATATCGACCTGGGACCTACGCCATTCGATTCCACGCTCCAAAATACGTCAGGAAACTATTCGGCGATCGATTCTGAGATGCGTCCGAAATCTGAGATTTTTGAAGGCTATAGCCTTACCATTTTTGTGATTTCGAAAAGTCGGTTTTTTGGCCGTATCTTCTTTCCTGTTGGAGATATCGACCTGGGACCTACGCCATTCGATTCTACGCTCCAAAATACGTCAGAAAACGAATTGGCGATCGATTCTGAGATGCGTCCAGAATCTGAGATTTTTGAAGGCTATAGCCTTACCATTTTTGTGATTTTGAAAAGTCGGTTTTTTGGCCGTATCTTTGGTTCTATTAGAGATATCGACCTGGGACCTACGCCATTCGATTCCACGCTCCAAAATACGTCAGGAAACTATTCGGCGATCGATTCTGAGATGCGTCCGAAATCTGAGATTTTTAAAGGCTATAGCCTTACCATTTTTGTGATTTCGAAAAGTCGGTTTTTTGGCCGTATCTTCTTTCCTGTTGGAGATATCGACCTGGGACCTACGCCATTCGATTCCACGCTCCAAAATACGTCAGGAAACTATACGGCGATCGATTCTGAGATGCGTCCGAAATCTGAGATTTTTGAAGGCTATAGCCTTACCATTTTTGTGATTTCGAAAAGTCGGTTTTATGGCCGTATCTTTGGTTCTATTAGAGATATCGACCTGGGACCTACGCCATTCGATTCCACGCTCCAAAATACGTCAGGAAACTATTCGGCGATCGATTCTGAGATGCGTCCGAAATCTGAGATTTTTAAAGGCTATAGCCTTACCATTTTTGTGATTTCGAAAAGTCGGTTTTTTGGCCGTATCTTCTTTCCTGTTGGAGATATCGACCTGGGACCTACGCCATTCGATTCTACGCTCCAAAATACGTCAGAAAACGAATTGGCGATCGATTCTGAGATGCGTCCAGAATCTGAGATTTTTGAAGGCTATAGCCTTACCATTTTTGTGATTTTGAAAAGTCGGTTTTTTGGCCGTATCTTTGGTTCTATTAGAGATATCGACCTGGGACCTACGCCATTCGATTCCACGCTCCAAAATACGTCAGGAAACTATTCGGCGATCGATTCTGAGATGCGTCCGAAATCTGAGATTTTTGAAGGCTATAGCCTTACCATTTTTGTGATTTCGAAAAGTCGGTTTTTTGGCCGTATCTTCTTTCCTGTTGGAGATATCGACCTGGGACCTACGCCATTCGATTCCACGC
Source organism: Arge pagana (assembly GCA_963969455.1). NCBI lineage: Eukaryota > Metazoa > Arthropoda > Insecta > Hymenoptera > Argidae > Arge > Arge pagana. The sequence continues at coordinate 16,480,370 of OZ018315.1, read as the reverse complement.
TCCAAAATACGTCAGGAAACTATTCGGCGATCGATTCTGAGATGCGTCCGAAATCTGAGATTTTTAAAGGCTATAGCCTTACCATTTTTGTGATTTCGAAAAGTCGGTTTTTTGGCCGTATCTTCTTTCCTGTTGGAGATATCGACCTGGGACCTACGCCATTCGATTCCACGCTCCAAAATACGTCAGGAAACTATTCGGCGATCGATTCTGAGATGCGTCTGAAATCTGAGATTTTTGAAGGCTATAGCCTTACCATTTTTGTGATTTTGAAAAGTCGGTTTTTTGGCCGTATCTTTGGTTCTATTAGAGATATCGACCTGGGACCTACGCCATTCGATTCCACGCTCCAAAATACGTCAGGAAACTATTCGGCGATCGATTCTGAGATGCGTCCGAAATCTGAGATTTTTGAAGGCTATAGCCTTACCATTTTTGTGATTTCGAAAAGTCGGTTTTTTGGCCGTATCTTCTTTCCTGTTGGAGATATCGACCTGGGACCTACGCCATTCGATTCCACGCTCCAAAATACGTCAGGAAACTATTCGGCGATCGATTCTGAGATGCGTCCGAAATCTGAGATTTTTGAAGGCTATAGCCTTACCATTTTTGTGATTTTGAAAAGTCGGTTTTTTGGCCGTATCTTTGGTTCTATTAGAGATATCGACCTGGGACCTACGCCATTCGATTCCACGCTCCAAAATACGTCAGGAAACTATTCGGCGATCGATTCTGAGATGCGTCCGAAATCTGAGATTTTTGAAGGCTATAGCCTTACCATTTTTGTGATTTCGAAAAGTCGGTTTTTTGGCCGTATCTTCTTTCCTGTTGGAGATATCGACCTGGGACCTACGCCATTCGATTCTACGCTCCAAAATACGTCAGAAAACGAATTGGCGATCGATTCTGAGATGCGTCCAGAATCTGAGATTTTTGAAGGCTATAGCCTTACCATTTTTGTGATTTTGAAAAGTCGGTTTTTTGGCCGTATCTTTGGTTCTATTAGAGATATCGACCTGGGACCTACGCCATTCGATTCCACGCTCCAAAATACGTCAGGAAACTATTCGGCGATCGATTCTGAGATGCGTCCGAAATCTGAGATTTTCGAAGGCTATAGCCTTACCATTTTTGTGATTTTGAAAAGTCGGTTTTTTGGCCGTATCTTTGGTTCTATTAGAGATATCGACCTGGGACCTACGACATTCGATTCCACGCTCCAAAATACGTCAGGAAACTATTCGGCGATCGATTCTGAGATGCGTCCGAAATCTGAGATTTTTAAAGGCTATAGCCTTACCATTTTTGTGATTTCGAAAAGTCGGTTTTTTGGCCGTATCTTCTTTCCTGTTGGAGATATCGACCTGGGACCTACGCCATTCGATTCCACGCTCCAAAATACATCAGGAAACTATTCGGCGATCGATTCTGAGATGCGTCCGAAATCTGAGATTTTTGAAGGCTATAGCCTTACCATTTTTGTGATTTCGAAAAGTCGGTTTTTTGGCCGTATCTTCTTTCCTGTTGGAGATATCGACCTGGGACCTACGCCATTCGATTCCACGCTCCAAAATACGTCAGGAAACTATTCGGCGATCGATTCTGAGATGCGTCCGAAATCTGAGATTTTTGAAGGCTATAGCCTCACCATTTTTGTGATTTCGAAAAGTCGGTTTTTTGGCCGTATCTTCTTTCCTGTTGGAGATATCGACCTGGGACCTACGCCATTCGATTCCACGCTCCAAAATACGTCAGGAAACTATTCGGCGATCGATTCTGAGATGCGTCCGAAATCTGAGATTTTTGAAGGCTATAGCCTTACCATTTTTGTGATTTTGAAAAGTCGGTTTTTTGGCCGTATCTTTGGTTCTATTAGAGATATCGACCTGGGACCTACGCCATTCGATTCCACGCTCCAAAATACGTCAGGAAACTATTCGGCGATCGATTCTGAGATGCGTCCGAAATCTGAGATTTTTGAAGGCTATAGCCTTACCATTTTTGTGATTTTGAAAAGTCGGTTTTTTGGCCGTATCTTTGGTTCTATTAGAGATATCGACCTGGGACCTACGCCATTCGATTCCACGCTCCAAAATACGTCAGGAAACTATTCGGCGATCGATTCTGAGATGCGTCCAGAATCTGAGATTTTTGAAGGCTATAGCCTTACCATTTTTGTGATTTTGAAAAGTCGGTTTTTTGGCCGTATCTTTGGTTCTATTAGAGATATCGACCTGGGACCTACGCCATTCGATTCCACGCTCCAAAATACGTCAGGAAACTATTCGGCGATCGATTCTGAGATGCGTCCGAAATCTGAGATTTTCGAAGGCTATAGCCTTACCATTTTTGTGATTTTGAAAAGTCGGTTTTTTGGCCGTATCTTTGGTTCTATTAGAGATATCGACCTGGGACCTACGACATTCGATTCCACGCTCCAAAATACGTCAGGAAACTATTCGGCGATCGATTCTGAGATGCGTCCGAAATCTGAGATTTTTAAAGGCTATAGCCTTACCATTTTTGTGATTTCGAAAAGTCGGTTTTTTGGCCGTATCTTCTTTCCTGTTGGAGATATCGACCTGGGACCTACGCCATTCGATTCCACGCTCCAAAATACATCAGGAAACTATTCGGCGATCGATTCTGAGATGCGTCCGAAATCTGAGATTTTTGAAGGCTATAGCCTTACCATTTTTGTGATTTCGAAAAGTCGGTTTTTTGGCCGTATCTTCTTTCCTGTTGGAGATATCGACCTGGGACCTACGCCATTCGATTCCACGCTCCAAAATACGTCAGGAAACTATTCGGCGATCGATTCTGAGATGCGTCCGAAATCTGAGATTTTTGAAGGCTATAGCCTCACCATTTTTGTGATTTCGAAAAGTCGGTTTTTTGGCCGTATCTTCTTTCCTGTTGGAGATATCGACCTGGGACCTACGCCATTCGATTCCACGCTCCAAAATACGTCAGGAAACTATTCGGCGATCGATTCTGAGATGCGTCCGAAATCTGAGATTTTTGAAGGCTATAGCCTTACCATTTTTGTGATTTTGAAAAGTCGGTTTTTTGGCCGTATCTTTGGTTCTATTAGAGATATCGACCTGGGACCTACGCCATTCGATTCCACGCTCCAAAATACGTCAGGAAACTATTCGGCGATCGATTCTGAGATGCGTCCGAAATCTGAGATTTTTGAAGGCTATAGCCTTACCATTTTTGTGATTTTGAAAAGTCGGTTTTTTGGCCGTATCTTTGGTTCTATTAGAGATATCGACCTGGGACCTACGCCATTCGATTCCACGCTCCAAAATACGTCAGGAAACTATTCGGCGATCGATTCTGAGATGCGTCCGAAATCTGAGATTTTTGAAGGCTATAGCCTTACCATTTTTGTGATTTTGAAAAGTCGGTTTTTTGGCCGTATCTTTGGTTCTATTAGAGATATCGACCTGGGACCTACGCCATTCGATTCCACGCTCCAAAATACGTCAGGAAACTATTCGGCGATCGATTCTGAGATGCGTCCGAAATCTGAGATTTTTGAAGGCTATAGCCTTACCATTTTTGTGATTTCGAAAAGTCGGTTTTTTGGCCGTATCTTCTTTCCTGTTGGAGATATCGACCTGGGACCTACGCCATTCGATTCCACGCTCCAAAATACGTCAGGAAACTATTCGGCGATCGATTCTGAGATGCGTCCGAAATCTGAGATTTTTGAAGGCTATAGCCTTACTATTTTTGTGATTTTGAAAAGTCGGTTTTTTGGCCGTATCTTTGGTTCTATTAGAGATATCGACCTGGGACCTACGCCATTCGATTCCACGCTCCAAAATACGTCAGGAAACTATTCGGCGATCGATTCTGAGATGCGTCCGAAATCTGAGATTTTTGAAGGCTATAGCCTTACCATTTTTGTGATTTCGAAAAGTCGGTTTTTTGGCCGTATCTTCTTTCCTGTTGGAGATATCGACCTGGGACCTACGCCATTCGATTCCACGCTCCAAAATACGTCAGGAAACTATTCGGCGATCGATTCTGAGATGCGTCCGAAATCTGAGATTTTTGAAGGCTATAGCCTTACCATTTTTGTGATTTCGAAAAGTCGGTTTTTTGGCCGTATCTTCTTTCCTGTTGGAGATATCGACCTGGGACCTACGCCATTCGATTCCACGCTCCAAAATACGTCAGGAAACTATTCGGCGATCGATTCTGAGATGCGTCCGAAATCTGAGATTTTTGAAGGCTATAGCCTTACCATTTTTGTGATTTTGAAAAGTCGGTTTTTTGGCCGTATCTTTGGTTCTATTAGAGATATCGACCTGGGACCTACGCCATTCGATTCCACGCTCCAAAATACGTCAGGAAACTATCCGGCGATCGATTCTGAGATGCGTCCGAAATCTGAGATTTTTGAAGGCTATAGCCTTACCATTTTTGTGATTTCGAAAAGTCGGTTTTTTGGCCGTATCTTCTTTCCTGTTGGAGATATCGACCTGGGACCTACGCCATTCGATTCTACGCTCCAAAATACGTCAGAAAACGAATTGGCGATCGATTCTGAGATGCGTCCAGAATCTGAGATTTTTGAAGGCTATAGCCTTACCATTTTTGTGATTTTGAAAAGTCGGTTTTTTGGCCGTATCTTTGGTTCTATTAGAGATATCGACCTGGGACTTGCGCTATTTGATTCTACGCCTCAAAGTATGTCAGAAAACGAAGCGCTATGCAATTCTGAATCTCGTCGCAAATCCGAATCTCTTGAAGTCTGAAACGGGTGCTCAGACTTCAGATAAAAAAAAGTTTCAGTTCGTTTTTTGCAGCGACAAAATCCATTTTATTCACGAAACTTTTTTCACATGTTTTGATACATTCGAACAATAAAAAAATCGCGTTGAAAATATGATCTGATTATCTTATTCATTTCGATTCATTGCTCGCAAGCCGAGTTTCCGCACAAAGTAGCTGAAATCCTTGAATCTCTGGATCCTATCTGAAACACCAATTCAAAAACAATCTTAGTTTAGTGTGATTGTAATAGTATGATCCACATATTGAACAAATAAAAGTGTTGATTGCAATCGTCACGGACAATAACTTTGGTCGATAATACTAAATGTTCATCAATCGATTTTCTATCTACTTATAAATTTAATCGTCTTTGATTCAAATTTCCATCGAAGCGATTCTACTAGTGAATCTTCGAAAAGCTCGGATTCCAGCCAAGTTGAAAAACCTGGTTTTAAGAAAAACGCGTTTAAAGTTTTCGCTTCCAAAAATCACGAGTTTTTCAATAATTACGATTTTTTAATGCTCCTCTGCGATGCCTGGAGCATGTCGAAGTAGGCTACAGATTCCTCGAAGTATCGGGTCGTTTGAAATTTCTGCATCAATCGTACAGCGTGACCCTCCGTTGCGCTTTTGAGGCTGCGCCGTGCGAGGCGCGCTTCGGCGTAATGCTTGGATTCAAGGAAAGGACTAGCGTTTGACGGCAAATCCACGATTTTCTGTTTCTGCAAACGACACGATTGTTTTGCACGTTTGGCAAATCAGAGAATCCTGAAAGAACAGTGAATGGAGACGAAAATTCGATAATTTGGTACCTGTGTGCTGCGCGAACAACGGTACTATCCAAATCGGAGACTCCAATTCCGCGGCGGCTAACTTTCTACCCGACACGCTCTCTCCGGGCTCTTCTCCTTGCTCTTCTGTTCATCGACATGCTGATTGTCGTGAAATCTTCGTTCGCGCAGCTTTGTTGGCTGAAATAGTTCCGAAACTCGACCGAACTGTTCAAGAATCGAAATACGACTGAACTCCACTGTTCTGTTCGCATGTGAATACGCATCGAGACCCTCTAGCCTAACGGTATTTGAAAGCAAACATCTAATCAATCAAGACTCGCGTATTATCCATGTCTATTGAAAAAATTATCGGAAAAAAATGTTGATCATTTGGATCTCCACTTAAGATCTGTCTATCGCATTCGCCGAATACAGGCGCGGTAGGTGGTGCACCACGCGGCACTATCGCCATTACGTAACTCGTCCTGTTTGCATTTTTGAGCCTCGATTCGTTCACCTTCGGCCGGGTAGCGCGTTACGCGTACCTACCCATTTCTCGGATCAGGTTTATCCCGCCGATCCCAGACCACGGAAAAGAAGTCGTAGATAGATAGATAGCGACTTCATTATGTCCGTAGCAATCTTGGACAAAACCATGCGCGTTCTACGTAGGTTACAGCGCAATTAGTTAGCAAATGAAACTCGGTGAGAAGAAGCGAGCACGAAGCTGATGAAACGAATAGACGGTTAAATCAGAAAAAAGAAACTGAGACAGACGTAGGGAGAGACGGAGAGATCGAGAGCGAGAACGAACGACACGCGTCGTCGAATTTAACTCCTCTCCCATACCTCAACTCCGACGCAATTATTTTGCAGCTTCGTCGACGCTGAGGAAGATCTCGTAACGACGATCGCTCGATATGGTCCGGTAGCAGCAGCCGTCAACGCACTGTCGTGGCAGAATTATCTCGGCGGTGTGATTCAGTTTCACTGCGACGGGCTCTTTTCAAACTTGAACCACGCTGTCCAAGTCGTCGGTTACGACAGAAGCGGCCCGATACCATTCTACATAGTGAGAAATTCGTGGGGTCCGAGTTTCGGTAACAAGGGTTACTTGTACATTGCTGTGGGCAGTAACCTGTGCGGTAAGCTTTCACGGCGGCGTAGATCGATCCCAATGGAAAAAGCTTCGTTGCCTGATTCCCTCCGCATTTGTTCGCAGGTATCGCCAATCAAGTATCCACCATGGAGGTGACATAGCCGTTCGCGTTGCAGCGAATTACGCAAAAATCTCACGAGGCCGAAGAATTCTTGCGGGCAACGGATCGTCACGCGATACATGCTATATTCCTCGTCGTTCGCAGCTGCAACGTTGTTGCCAGATCAATTTTATTATCCTAAACGAGATATGAATTACGTGGTGATATCGTTTTAATAAGGTTACCGTTAGACTTATACGGATAACGGGATTCCTCGATGAGAATAATATATCTGTGATCATCATCGCGTAACAACAAGAGTAATATCAGTTTCGCGCGCGGTCCTCAACTAAGAACTACGAAAGCGTGCGTCGTTTGAAACGAATGTTGATCCATCGTTGTTACGTTCGTGGAGAGTCATCAGCTCGAGCATCGGGTCGATGCCTTGGCGAGGCTTCCCGTCGAAATTACTCGCACGCCGGACATCGTTCCTCGTACGCGAGAATACGAGCGACGGATTTTGTAAGCTGTGACGAGCGTTGAATAAAATGTTTATTTACATAAATTCTGCTATGTATCGGGTCCACGTTAGGTTACGTTATTTAGGAGCAGTGACGTTCGATCTCGAACAGGGCGCGTTTCCCGGTGTCTCCGGTCGCCGTCGCTCGAAGCAACGTTGTTTCCTTAGATCGAAGCCTCTGCGAAACAATCGACGTTGTTCTCCTCGTCCTCCCTGCCCCAGCATCCCCATGCGACGGACAGTTTGGTTTTCATCTGTCTCGTTAGCGGCGGAATCAGGTTACGTGGTATCAGGAACGTCGACAGATTAAACAGATCCAGGAACACTTTGTACCGGTCGCTGAAAACACCCAACACTCGCGTTACGAGGATAACGGTGTCGCGACGCGAACAGCCTTACCTCAGCGTCGATCGCAGGTATTGGTAACCGGACGAGCCTCCGGTTCCGAGCTGCTGCGATCCGATCATTCTCTGCACCATGATCACGTGATTGTCTGCGGGGATCGGGACAATCGTTAACAGTCAACAAGTAGATGGGTGCAAGCAATTGCGGGTGTTCGATCGCTCTCTCTCTCTCTCTCTCTCTCTCTCTCTCACAACATCTATGCCGTCCGCTGTGACGAGCGGCTTTCGCGAATAAACTTACATCTCCATTTCGTTATTAGCGAGTCTATGTCCATGAGAAGGGTGAGAATTTGGTGAGGCTGACTGAATCGTGGCTCGTCTCGGTACAACGTGATCAATACGGCACCCTGAAGGGCCGCGTGGGAAAATCGCCTTTCACCTCGCGAAACCAGAGCCTCGTGCTGCGCTCGATTGAAAATCGTCTCGAAGACGGCCTTCCGCGAGGAAACGTCGGACAATCGATGTTTCCTCACCTGCTCCTTCGTCTCTGCCTGAAACGACGACGACGACGATCTTGATGATGCGATTCGGTGGGAGGGAAAAATAAATCAAACAAACAATAATACGACTACAACAACAACGACGATGAACGATACGAACGGAAAATGGAAAAATAAAAAAAAATTACACAACCGAACCGATAGAAACGTCGATCGAGGCGTGGGACGTCGCGGTATCTCTTGCGTAGCGTGTCGCACGAGAGGTGAGAATCGATCGTGGATCTGACGGGGATGGTAGCTCGTATTTACGTTTCACGTACGACAGATATCCGTTACGTCGCGATTTGATTCTATCAGGTATGCGACAGGTGCGGTTCACCGCGAACCAAGGAGAGGCAAATCGATACGCCGATGTTCACACGCGTCCCGGGGATCGAGAGGTCGGGGTGCGGGGGGGGGGGGTCTAGTATTTTTGACGCCCTCGCGAACCCCGAAAGGTGGACTGACCTACCTTGGCCGCCGATTCCTGCTCCTTAAGCATGTCACCGACCGCTCGGCTATACTTTCCCCAAAAGTCGAAATGCTGAGGTTCCAAGCCCGGCGTACGCGCCAGCCAACTCTGGACCAAGGTGCTGAGGCTCGGTTCGGTTTCCGACTTGATTATGGCACTGATCGCCTCCGTATCGCGTCCGAACACCCTCGTGTAGCTTTGATTGTACTTCACCCGGTGCTCCTGCTGCAATCCGAGCTTATTTTCCAACAGGCGGAATTGAAGGGATTGGAAACCGGATGCCGGGCAAAGGTAGTCCCGGAACGCCATGAAGTCCAACGGCGTCATTGTCTCGAGAATCATGACCTGGTCGACGAGCAGCTACCGGGGGACGAGACGGAAACAAAAGGAACGAACAGGTTACCTATACGACAGCGTGGTCCTCGTTGCCGACCCGTTCTATCCCATTCCCCGCGAATATTTTCGCGACCGCGTTGCGATAAAGAGCACCGGCGACGTCGACGACAAAAATTTCTCTGGCTTCCGTAATTCGATCTCGTGCTATCGCTGCTCGCGAGTATAATTCGTTGGCTCCCCAATCGACGCGTGTCAACGCGTCTTATCCGGGATCGAATAAGTAAATATCTGTTTGTCGCCGTCGTCGTCGTAGCGTCAGGGAATTCGAAGTGTCATCGCGTTTGCCGACTTCGCGAAACCGGAAAAACCTGCGTTACGCACCGTTAATTTGTTTGCTTCGTCGAGTGGAGATGGTTGATCGGGGAATTTTTTTTGATATTTGCAGTGAAAATATTGATCGTCAATGAAAGTTCGATGGAAAATAGAAATAACCGAGCGAGGGACGCCGGCACGTTGCGAATCCGCGGTCGAATTTCGGACACGTACAACTATGAAAATCACGGAGCAGCTTGTGGGAACCTCTCCGTTCGCGTCTTTACAAACGTAAGACACGTGTATATATCGTAGTGAGTACATACGGTCACGAGTGAAGTAAGTCGAGACGGCCGAACGACACTCGACACCATATATGTTGTTGGTGAGATTTCGATCTGGCTGTGAAAAACTGACCGTGGGCCGCGCGCTACGCCACGAAGATGTGAATCGAAGGCGCGAACAGGTAATTACGTAGCACCAGCTTCGCGAAGGTGCGATAATCGCAGAGGGGGAGACGTTTCCGTCGATCTTCGTTTTTAGGGAGCCGCGATCCAATAATTCTGTACAGACATCGACCCGTCTTCCGGGTCGCGTACAGGCAACGCGGCACATCGCGAAACCCGATACGTCTCCGAGGTGGTTCCAGGCCAACGTGGCACAAAATTGGATTAATGTACCGTGAACGGGTCGTTCACCCGACGTAAGCTCGCCACTGTCATTGTCACCGAGGGGATGGGGGGATTTACCGCGGAGTGTGCCGAGGAAGCCACGCTCGTACCACGCTACGTATCGAGCTCGCGCGTGTTTCCTCGAACGCGGGGTTCGGGGATTTTAATTCGGGTTTCCAAATATTTTTTTCCGTTTCTTCTTTACCCTCCTCCCCCTCCTCCGCCCTCCTCTTCCTCCTCGTCGGCCGCCTATAATCACCAATTTTTCCCTCGCCCTTGCCCCGAGCAGAGGGATCGGCGAGACCGGTCAAACGTTAGCCAAGGCCGCCCGCAAAGAAGCAGGTGGTAACTCACCTTTAATATCAGAACGATGCGATTGAGCCTCTTCAATATTTCCAGCGTACGTGATTCGTCGAGACCCTGAAACGAGAAACGAGAAAAGTTCGCTTCGCTCCGATATCGGTACCGTCGACGACGGACGACGCCTTACCTGGCTGTCGAACAACGCCCGGACGGAATCCAATTCGAAAATGATCTGCTTGAACCAAAGTTCGTAGGCTGAAACAATGGCGATCGAAACGTACAACTCGTCCCACGCGACTTCGTATCTTACTTGCGCGGCCAGGTTTCCCCTTCGGACGCCCGAGGTCGTCGAGAAGGAGGATTTCCCTTTCGCGAAAAAATCGACAAATCGTACCTTGATGGGTGACGATGAAGAGATGCTCGTCGTGGACCGCCTCGTTTCCGTATTCCGCGCTCAGCATCCGTTGCGCCGACAATATCTTGTCGAGTCGAAGGTATTCGGCGTAAAGCAGGCCCGGTCCTTCCGTCAGTTGATCGCCCTCTTGGCTCGCGTCGTCTCTGCAGAGAACGAGGATCGGCGCAACGACGGGCGCATCGAAGGTCCACCGCGAACCATCAACGAATTGCCGAGAATGATAAAACGGAAACCGAGTGAATCGAGGGAACCGAAGAGATTTGAAATACGAAACGTGGATCGCCGTACGAGCGAACGTAGATTGCGTCTCGCGCGAGGTTTCCGGTGTTGAGCCGTACGCTGGCCGGATCCCAGCTCGAAAGTTACCTCGTTTTACGGAGGTGGTTCTTTTTTTTCCTCGTTCTTTTCCTCGCTCTCTTCCATCTCGTCGCCGACAACCGGCGATCGACGATCCGTATCACGTTTCGACGAGGCCGACAAATGCTACGTGATAGTTCGCGAGAATCGATCGCGAATTTCATCGGTGGATCGCGAGGATCGTTCCCGCGTGGGCTCCGAGATTGTTTCTCTCTATTTTTTTTTTTTTCTAAACAGCGATAAGGTGACGCGCGACACGGTATTTATACGTCATGTTTTCGCGTCGCTGATCTGCGACCCCTCGAAATGGCAATTTATAAAAATGATTGCGAAACTCGTCGGCGATTCTCAATGGGAAAATGAAATCTTGTTATTTCGTCGGGAGTTTGACGGACATCGTTATCGCTCTGCGGCAAGTTGTGAAAATATCGGAGGGATCACTCGCCTTATCATCGTCAGAAACGTAAGAAAGATCGTCGGATCGCGCGGTTACGAAGCGGGCAAAATACAGCGGCGTTACCGACGAACAAGGTATCAACTGGCATCGACACGGGAGCGAGGAGGATACCTGCTATTCCGAGTTTGCACGAAGGCGACAACACCCGCGAGTGACAAACGCTCATCCCCGTGGGCTTTCCGTCGTACGGAGAGAATGAAATTAATTGAGCCGTCTACCGACGATTATGCATTCTCAATTTTTCCACTCGCGTTGTCCATGAAAATGTTCGTTATCCGTCGTCTATGCATAACGTCACGCTTATGCAATCCTCCGTTGATGTCCGTTTCCGAAGACAGCTGATAGTGCGAAGTTGGATAACGTTTGTTGGCATGATCGATGACCTTTCAGTTGCAAAACCGGTCGGCCTGGTTATAAACAAGGCTGTTGTCGCGCAAAAAATTACGCAAGCATCGGAAGACCCGTCGGGCTGATATGAGAAATGGAAAGAAGAGAGGAAGAAAAAGAACGGAAGTGCGAAACCAAAAAACAGCAAAAACCTCGCCGAATAGCCGTGTACGGCGAGGAGGAAAATAGGATTTTCGGAAGTAGGCGGCGTCGCGGAAATTAAATGGGCTAACGATCAGGCTCGCGAACAGTGGATACCACGGAAACGCGATTGCGAATTTTTTTAAAAATCAGAAATTGTCACGGATACGCATAGTTTTCGCGGCCGGTCACGCTCGGCTGAATACCGGACGACGATAACGCTTCCGTCCAGCCGATGCGCAAAACGTGATAGTCCTCCGTCGAATCTACGTACGTTTAAATTACAGCGATGCGGCGGGACTTAGGGAGGACGACGAGATCGAGGAGCTAGGACACCAGAGAATAAATGATCGAATAAATTAGGTTAACAAACCCGCCGGCGCCGTTCCTCATCGGGCACGCCATCGTTCCTCTTCGCGAAAGTATATTCCGTCGTCGACGTGGGGGATCGATCGATCGGGACGATATCGTCCTTGATTCTTGCTTTTTTCTCTCTTTCTTCGCGAACGGATTGTATACGGACGGGTGCCTCGCACGCTCGCCCCCGGCAGTTCCAACTCGGATGGTCGAGGATCGACGAACGATAGATTGAAAACCACGTCGAGCGAATACGACTCGTCCGGCTCGTCTTACCCGCAGCGCTCGGTTTCTTTTTCAATGTCGAAATTGCGGTTTATAAATATACAAATATATATACATATACGTATATGCGCGTGAATTAATTTTTGTCTTCTTCAACTTTCAACGTTTATTTCGATTCTCGCATACGCGGTAAAACAGTGATCCTCGTTTGTTGACGGTCACCTCGCGACTGACATACGAGCCTCCGAAGCCACGGGTGGCGTCGCTCCCTTTATATAGGCGAAGGTCCACGCGCCCGAACGAATTGTCACGGTCGCGGCATATCGGAGAAACCGCGTTGGTTTCGACCGCGCGCCGTTCTTATCGCGTTCTCACCGCGTCGCGGGCGCGGACCGTCTGTACGAAAGAAAGATCTGTCACGACGATCGACGCGAGAGGGAAGCTGAGAAAAAGGAACGGTGACGACGACGAAGAAGAGGAAGGAGAGGAAGAAGAAGAAGAAGAAGACGAGAAGGAGCGAAACTAAAAAATAGCAATATCTTTGCGATACGCGCGTCTAGTTTCTTTCGTGCGTCACCCAGGTTGACGCGGAGCGTTGCTCCTTCCCTCCCTTCCGCGCATCCTTTCTTCCTTCTCGCGGAACGATCTTCGGGCGTCTTCCCGTCTCCTCTGCAATTTTAGCTCCCTGTCGGGATTAGCGTTTGATACCATGGCACGACTCCTCTCATGGAGGGATGAGCCGAATAAAAAGACTTAGTACACGTGAAAAGGTTTATCACATTCCCTGGTTGGTTTGGGTTGGTAGTTACTACTGGATAGCGGAAAGAAGAGGAGCCGGGTTATCGTTAGAAACGCGTAAAATAATTTTGAACAGGAGAGCAGGCTATCACCCGCACGAAAGATGGATTATGAAGAGGAGACGTGCTCCGTCGTAAATAAATACCAACGCACGACCTCGTCAGCCGTAGACTAGCGTAAATATTCAAACACGGGGTCTGTTTCGCGATGTTTCGTTCGGCGGTCACCCCCGAGCCGATACGTGTCGTCGCGTAACGTGCTCGTGATCGATAAAGGCGCGCGCGATAAACCGACGGTCACTGCTCGCTGTTTTACCATCCGTCGATAAGTATCGTTCCGCGCTACGCATTTATCGACGAGGGTAACGCGGGCGACTGTAATACCTAAGCCATTGAAACCTCTATTAGTTGTAATTTTCTCCGCGCGGCAGCGCTGTCGCTGCCTACTGGGTCCGCCATCTGTTCTCATCCAGCGTTTGAACCTGAAACATGTATATATATATATATATATATATTTGTATGCGCGTTGTAAATACGTCGATAATGAAGATTTCTGTTTATTTTAATCGAAAAAGGAGGAAAGTGAATTGTTTACCATTTACCCCGCGACAAACACGCGAAGCTGTTCGCGGCCGCTTCGAAGGAGATACCAACAGTCGGTAAAGCAGAATCGAGACTGATCGCAGTGGCGCCATCTCGGGTCGTTTCGCGAAACGCGAACGAGGCGATGCGCGGTCGGTAAGTACGGAAACGACATGCGCCGTAGACTCGCGTAAATATTCAAACACGGGGTCTGTTTCGCGATGTTTCGTTCGGCGGTCACCCCCGAGTCGATACGTGTCGTCGCGTGACGTGCTCGTGATCGATAAAGGCGCGCGCGATAAACCGACGGTCACTGCTCGCTGTTTTACCATCCGTCGATAAGTATCGTTCCGCGCTACGCATTTATCTACGAGGGTAACGCGGGCGAACTGTAATACCTAAGCCATTAAAACCTCTATTAGTTGTAATTTTCTCCGCGCGGCAGCGCTGTCGTTGCCTACTGGGTCCGCCATCTGTACTCACCCAACGTTTGAACCTGAAACATGTATATATATATATATATTTATATGCGCGTTGTAAATATGTCGATAATAAAGATTTCTGTTTATTTTAATCGAAAAAGGAGGAAAGTGAATTGTTTACCATTTACGCCGCGACAAACACGCGAATCTGTTGGCGGCCGCTTCGAAGTAGATACCAACAGTCGGTAAAGCAGAATCGAGACTGATCGCAGTGGCGCCATCTCGGGTCGTTTCGCGAAACGCGAACGAGGCGATGCGCGGTCGGTAATTACGGAAACGACACAACCGATCGAGTCGGTTTCGAATCGCGAGTTGTAGCGTCGCGATCGGACGACTGGATAAATCGAAATATTGCGTTGATGCTGGCAAGTTTCCAGACTCGTTTTTCCAATCACCTGCGAAAGTCATCTCTCCGTGGAAAGCTCGAAACCGACGTCTTTCGGTATCGGGTTATCGCGACGATGATTCGGACGTCGGTCTGTCTGCTCCTATTCCGTTTCTTTGCGATTCGGCGGGAAATTATATGCGTCGAGTTTTCGTGAAAAACCACGTACAGCGTACGTTTCTCGTTCGTCTGTCCGTCGAAAGATGGGATCGATTGGATGGGATCAATCGCGTAGCCGGATTTTGGAAGAGTCTGGTCGTTCGAAAACGCTTTTTGAATTCCCGTTTTTCGGAGACGGAATTCCAAGGCTGCAGCTCCGAATCAAGACGAGAACGTAACTTTGATCGGCTTTTTACGATATCGCTTCTCCGATCCCCTCTCGCCCCGCGTCGGAATGCGTTGCCGACTCGATCCGAAATCTGACGAGAAATCGATGAAATTTCGCAGGACGCGTCGAACTCGATCCTCCGTATATCGATACGTTTTTGTGTACTACGAATAACACTCTCGTGTCTTCGCTAAACGCGCATGCTGCTATGAAAATATTTCGTTTTTCTAAACCACCTGCGACGTGGCTCGCACCTGACTTATCGGATAAAACAAAGAACCATATTGTACGCGCGAAAAAAACGAGCGAATAGTCTGTTGGGATATGCAATTTATCGCGAATTTCGTGACTCGCATACCACTGATCTCAGAAAGGTGAAGCACGCATACCAATATGAAAAGCTAAATGCGATAGATAACCCCGCGAGGTTGTGGAAGGAACTGGACAATTTTGGATTGGTTAGGCCGAAGCGGCTGTCGCCGCTCCACTTATTTACACTGAACGAACTAAATATCTATTACGCGACAGATAGATAACCACTACTAATCAGTCTCATCCCGACGGTCCAACATTCGCTGTCTCTCCTATCACGTCCAATGACATTTTGAAGACCCTCGATGCCAATCAATCTCTCTCTCTCTCTCTCTCTCTCTCCCAGTGCTGGTCCAGATACCATTTCGCCTTTCGCATGGCAAACTTCCCGGCTCCCCTGGTTCAATTGCTAACGGAGCTGTTCCACGCCTCAATTTCTTACCCACATGACCCGACTGAGTGGAGGCTTGTTTATTCAAGGTCATTCTCCCTCGTTCGCCATCTGATACGCGACCCATAGCCAAGCTCTCCGAATTGTCATATATTTTCGAGCGAATCAAGATGTGATTGCAATTTCAAGTTACGCCGTTTCTAACCAGCTGTCATTGAACGCGGTGAAATCTAAAATACTAATTCCTGGTAGCGCGGCTTACGTTCGCAATATAGAATCAAAGTGAGCAATAATCATATTCCTTATATAGGTGAAGCGAGGAACGTAGGCTTAGCACGTATCGCATATCTCCCGCAAAGTATAGGTTATTCTACGCAAACTGAAATTCCATAAAATCGCTATATCCATTCCGCTGCGTGTTAAACTGATGACGCTAATTTTCCCGCGTCTGGATTATTGCTGTCCGGTTTACCATGCTTCAACGGATGAGCTGAATACTAAATTGCAGCGGTTGATAATCTGCTGCATTCGATTTATTTTCAATTTACGCTACGATCCTCGTATCACGCCGTTCCGTCATCATGTATTTCATGGGCATTTTCGTATACCGCGAAATACCAAATACCAAAAGGACTATCACCAAGTTACATGGCCGGGTTACTTGCTGTATCAGACGAATCCTTGAGACGATCTCCTCGTTTCCATTTACCTGCATTCCACGTCTCCGTTCACAATACTGCAACGCATCACGACTCTTTTCGCCTATCTGCTATTTATTTGTGTAACTCCTTGCCTGCCCACCTGACATTTGCATCTTCCACGTCTGCGTTTAAACAAGGTCTACGCTTCTACCTTCTCGAAATTGAGAAGGTTGAATGCGAGCAACGAGTCATTTCACCGACTCGCGCGAAACATTTTCTGTCATCTTACCAGTTGATTTATAACGCGCATAATGAATTTATCGTGCTAAATTATAATACTACATCGTTGCAGCGACCATTCGGTACCATCGTACTGTACCTACGTGAAATCGTCTCTGGACATATCTTTACGTTATTACCGTTTTTCAAAGCTGTATCTAAACTCGTTTTGCCCCGTAGCCAGCCAAGGCATAATAAATTTATCAATATCAATATTCCGGATGGAGCGCGGCTGTCCGCTCGATCGCGTATTCCGCGAGAGCAAAATCGCGAGCGATTCGACGGTCGTATCAATCGTACCGATCGTACCGATCGCGTTGTAGGTACGGTCGCGTACGAGTCGCATCGACGACGCAATCGTCGCGCGTGACGATAGGGGAACGCGTTCTTCGGAGTGTCCGCGTCCGGCAACAGGCAACGGGGGGGGGACCTTGTTACTCTCGCGTGCAGGAGAGTTGGAAAACCACGGTGACGTTTGACGACCACCAGTAGTCAGCGGCGGTGGCGACGGCGGAGAGAGTCGACGCGTCGAACCTGCCGTCGCGTCCATTCGTAATCGAACCTTCCGCAACGATCGACGCGAATCGGCGAAGCCCGACGGCCGTACCGTACCTCCGCCGCATCATCCGCGACCCGTCGCAACGCAGTTGTTTCGTTTTGTTACGCTGGTTTCGCTCCGTTTCGTTTCGTCTCGTTTCGTTTCGTCGATCGAGAAACAGGAGCGGTGATAGGCGAGATTCCGATCGCGCGGGATCCGCGGACTCGTCGATACAAGCGAACGCGGTAGTGGGGAGCGAGTGATTCGGTCGAGCGTGTGACAAACTCGCGAACGATTCGAATAACAATTTTGGTCGGAATGTTTCACGCCTCGTTGGTTGCCAATTGCCTCTTCGCGCTCTCCATTCTTTCCCGAACGATTCGTTGTCGGGCGAACGACGATGGAAAGATATATTTCGACGGACCGATAGGTCGAATGGGACAGGCTTATTCCAACGTGACGACGATCGAGGTAAGTTTCCCTCAATTTTCCAGCAAACGTTTTTCCCTCCGCGACGGGCGGACCGAGCGATGCCGAAAAAAAAAAACGACCGAGCGAGCGTGTTCGAGGATAAATTTCGTAACGAATTCCCCCGACGGAAGCGAGTAACCGATGGAAGTTGCAACGTTGTTCGTACGTGTCATTGTCATTGAATTCTCGTCGAACGACAGCCTAGAAATTGCCGTTTAGTCGCGACCTCGAGATATCGTTCCGAAGGCAGCCGTGAAATCGTGCCACGCGTCGTCGATCGCAAATTCATCGTCGGCGTCATTGCACGCGATGACAAATCACCGCGGCTTCGAACGCGCGGAGACGGGAAAATATTGTTTTCGCAAGTTTTCAATTGCGAACGAATCGTGCGTTCTGGGAAATCGCATCAGCGATAACAGCCGCGATGTCTCATCGCGGTGTGCTCGGTACTTTTATCCGCGCAATCGAAACGTTATCGCAGACGGAGGTAAAAAGGTGGTCGCGACGATTTCCGGTAAAAATAAAGAGGAAACGAGTATCGCGACGAGAAGACGAAAAGATAAGGTAGATTCGCGTAGAGATAGGAGATACCGGCGAACGACGCCGTCGAGGGATCGCGGAAAATCGTCGATCGGACGCGTTCCTACTCACCTGGGCACGCTTCATCCATCTCCGTCCAAGGTCTTTCACCGACAGTAGTACTTGATACTCGCCCGTTGCTTCGCCCGCAACGAGTGGCGCAAAATTGCCTCGAAAGGCGTAGACAGCTGTAAATTATCATTCTACTGTTGCAAAAATTATTCGATCCTCGACCGATCGGACTTGAAATCTTACGAACCGCGCGGTACCTACCATCGCGCGTCCCCCGTCACCGTACACGCTCGTATGCAAATGTGGGATGCCAACCGCGCGGGACAATTGGCTTCCGCGTCGTTCCCAGCGTCGCGTTCCATGCACGTTTGTCTCGCCGGGACGAATTCGCGATGGAACGCGCTGCCGTCGTCGCAGTCTTCCGCGACGAATTTCAAACCCGAATCCCGTCGCTCGTATTCGAACGCTTTCGAGCTCCGTGATTTCAACGCGTGGTTTCCGTATCAGCAACGATATCGTCTGCCTTGGATGAATCATTCGCGGGGGTATCACGGAACTCGTTCTCGCGCGACAGCGACGGAGCGATTCGATGGAATTGCCGCGGAAACGCGTACCGGACGAACGACGAACGTTCGCGTCGATATTATTCACCGTTGAGCTCGACGCGCGTTTTCCGGGATAGTGAAATAACGTCATTCGCGAGGGAAACGTTAACTCGAGCGATAATCGTGCTACGTGGAAGCGCGCAGCATATCCGACAATTCTGCGTACCGCTGCGAATTCAACGGGTTCCGCCTCTCGAATGTATTCTCCTGTAAACGGGACCTCGTTCTTCGAGATCCGCGACCCGATTCCGAGGAAAAAATATGATCTTCGGAACGCTTGCCCCGATCTCGCGACAAAGTCACCGGAATTTCTCGGACTCGCCCCGCTCAGCTGTCGCGATGCCCCGTCATCCGAGATGCCCAACTCCTCCCTACGACTCTGCTCGCAGAAATTTCTCCCGCGATGGTCTACTCCTTCCGCGTTCTCGATGCATATGCTTACGAATTTGCGCCACGGTAGCGCGTCGTTGCGAACGGTTCGTAGCACCATGAACCGCGACCTGGCTAGTTCGCGATTCGTATACGTACACCGAGACTCGCAACGCGGAGGTAGGTGGAATATTTGGAAAGGAAATTTCGGAATTTCCACGCCCCGACGATACGCGTACCGTTTAGCGATCCTTCCGAAATACGCGTGTCCGTTATTATACTCACCTGATTCGCGATATGGTGCCGCGAGTCACCGATGACGATGACGACGACGACGACGACGACGACGACGACGCGATCTAGTCGCACTCCTCCGGCCGTTCGAAGCACGCGCGTCGGATGCCATCGCCGGGCTGCTATTGTTGTAACCCACGAAAGCGAATTTAATCACGCGAAAGCCGCGGTAATAACGACCCTACGATACCCGTACGTGCATACATGGCTTTGCACGCGATTACTACGCGCGGATGGGGATATTCCCGTGCGCTCGTACCCCGGGAAGCGGTAAACGGCTAGCGGTAGCCTTCACATCCTTGTAGATAGTTATAATCGTAACCGGTATTATTATTTCGCAATGTTTTCGTACAACTTTCCAGACTCCCGGCAGACGTATGAATATACCATGTGCGTATTTACGAGTACACGTATACGGTCTGTCTTTTTAAATCCCGAACGACCTCTTAATTCCCATGGAGAGCATCTAAAACATGTCGACCACCTGAGTTGGTCTTCTTGATTTCGCGGGGGAAATCGATGGGCGTAGTCCTTTTTTACCTGGAGTGTTCAGGGTCCGGGAAATTCAGATCAACTCTCGTTTTTCAAACGGGAGCCCTGTGTTTTTTTGCAAGTTAATCATTTTTGCGCCAAGACAAGTGAACTTTAGTCCCAAACATTTTTTGATTCGTAGGAACCCTGATTCGCGATCCTAGTGTTCGAGTTTTGAAAAGACAGTCTGTATGATATACAGTTTACCTGAATTGCCTTGTACGTAAATATATGGCATGCCACGAGAGAAATTGCGACGACGGAACGCGATGCCATGAAAAATCGCGGAGGTGAGCTTCGCGATGCCGTCGAATCGAAAGATCCGCGCGTCGTACGATCACACTAGCGTTCCGCCCTAGTCTCCGGGAGGTCGCGTGATGGTAAACGAGTCGTGTTCACCTGCGGTTCGTTACTGAACTGAAATCCGTGCTGCCTTTTGCGTTTCAGACGATGCTGAAATTGGCCGAAGACTTGAACAGTTTCCAGTCCTTGGAAGATTTCTTGAGGCGAATCGACGGTGTCCCGGTGAACCAGACGATCATCCACAGTAAGTATCGAAGGTAGCTGAACGATCGGAGATGAATCGATTTTCAGAGTGGTACGCATGTAGATCGAGCATTCGAGTTGGGACCCGATCTGGTGGGTAGTTATAACCGTTATTCTCGTACAGATGTATACAACGTGCGATATCACAGAAGCTTTATTTCTTCGGATAAGAAAATACATATATATATATATATATATATATATATATATATATATATATATATATATATTCATACGTACGCAATACCGGAGACTCGTATCGGAGACTCGTGTAAAGTATAGTTTGCTTACAAGCTAACGAGATCATTCGTCTGTCTTGCGACGAACACGGCTAACAAGGCACGTCGTGAAACCGGACAAAAAGGGACCGCTGATGAGAGTAATCAATGAAAAAAAAAAAGAAAAAAACGACGAACGGCGTAGCTCCGCGGAACCGGTCCCCAACAAACGCAACCTCTGACTTATTTTAATCGTAACATCGATGACAACGATCGCTCGTCCCGCCCTCGTAGAACAATGGTTTGGTGTGCCACAAAGTCTCACGCGAGTTTCGCTCGTTATGAGAAAAGGGGCGAAAAAAAAATCGAGAAAATTAAGAAAAAAAAGGATAGCATTGACGAAACGTTTCGACATCTCGATCGAGCGTTCGATCGGTCGTTCAAGCTTCGAACGCGTTGCGCGCGGAATCGCGAGACACCTCGAACTCTCGCGTGAGACTTCGTCGGCAACGCGAGCTTCCTTCGTATACGATCAAATGGATTCGAAAGTTGAATACAAATCCGTTGATCGGATTTCCTTTCCCCGGATCCGGCATAGTCCCGCACCGCGGGGAGTTCGCCAACTCGACGCCAAAGACGAGACGATCGTTGACGTAACGCGGCGTCGTCAGGCCGGCCGCGGTATTTCTCGTAGCCAGCTCGTCGTGAAATTTATTCAGAAACGCTTCTCGATGCGAGGCGAGGTCATCGGTGAGCAGATAACCGCCGAAGTCGTTGTTGATGTTCGGCACCAGGTTTCCGCTCAGCACCGTTATCTCCTCGAGGCTCGGCAGGGCTTTGCCCGACGCGAACGCGGAACGGGATCGCGATACCTCGCCCGTCTCCATTTCCGAATCGTTATCGTCGTCGCGATTCCCTTCGTGGTCCCGATCCCGGCACCGCTTTACGCCGAGACGCTCGCTTCGCGAACGATCATCGGAGCCTCGGCGGAGATTCCGGTTGTCGATCGTCGGCGTCGTCGTCGTCGTCGTCGTCGTCGTCGTCGTCGTCGTCGGGCGATGCTCCCGTTTCGTTATCGTGTACGCGATCTGAATTCTGCTCTGCCTCTTCCATTTTTGAACGTCGGTTCCTCGCTTGGCGGACTTTTTTGAGAACTCGATCTGGCCTTTCGCCTCGACGTACATGATGCAGCTCGATTCCGGGACGAGCGCGCCCTCGTTGTCTCGTTCGACGAGATCTCCCACGTCGGCGAATTCCTCGCGCTGCGGCTCCCGTTCCATGCTGTTCCAAATCTCCTCGATGATCCTCGACGTCGTCTCGAAGGTGAACGGAGGCGCCGAACCATTCCCTTCGGAATCCGCGATCCGTTCGGCAGAATCGCGATCGCGATCGCCGTCGACGACGTTAACGTTCTTCGGATCCACCGTGTCTCGAATGGAAAGTTTGTCGAAGTCGAACTCGTGCTTCAAATCCTCACCAGCCGACGAGTCGGAGTGGATTCCGTTCGCGTTGCATGGGAATGTATTTCTGAAATCACACGCATTCGTGAGTATTTTTGGGCGCGACGCGAATCCCGTACCGATTCAACTGATCGCGAGAGCAGCGGGGACGCGAAACGCGGATCGAGTGGCGCCAACCAAACGGTCAGGATAGTCGAGTACCGATAACCGAATAGAGCAAGATGCACTTGCAACGAATTATTATACAGGCGTAAAACTTTCGTCGCGTTGATCGCGCTGGTTTTTCTAATCCTCTAGTATTAGATGTTGTCAATTTTTCAACGCAGTTCCGTCAAGCTTGTTTATATTCTGTTCCGAATGGAAAAAACACCGGTCAAAGAACACGGTCGCGATTCACGAAAAACACTCGCGGCACGACAATCGTTTGGGCAACGAGGCGCCGCGTGCTAATTGCGGCGGTAATTGATACCACCCACCCAAACTCTGGCTGTGGGTGATTATTACAGGTAGTTACGTAGGTCGGTAGATTTCGTACGTGTCGCTACAATAATTTGCACCTGTGTCGGTGCGGCGTATCGTTGCGCAACGACGAATAGCCGACTGATTTTCGACGGTACCGACCTTGACTCTCGACTTTCCTCGCAGAGATGGCGCCACCGCCGCGAATTCTTAGGACGCGCGATTTTTTGCCGTTTTTATCTCTTTTTTGTTCCTAGTCTCCTTTTTATTCTCGTGCTCGAGGCGAGTGGACGACTCTCCGCGGCTCCGCTCGCTCGTAGCGTAAAAGTTACTGCACAGCGTAGTAAGAGAAGGAGAAAAATGACAACGACAAAAACCGTATACGCTCGTAGTAGGTATAGTACGAAGATCCTTGACTTGGAGCCGAGCCAAGGTCAAGGAATTCGCAACGAACCGCGGAGAGATGGGCGAGGCCCTCGCCGCGTATAAAGAGGTACCCCGATCGCGTATCCTCTGCTATCCCCGGTCCCTTTTGTCGGGCGATCGGCTAATTAGAAATCGGCGACGCGCCGATTCGAACGTTCGATCACGGTTTTTGAAAAATGCGACAACGTCGTTGCACCTCGCGCCGCGAAAATATCGGTCCGGACAATGACACGAGTACTCTGTTCGCTACAGTCGCGATGGGTTAACAATGCCGCGCGTTGTATCGCGGGTTACGTTACAATACGGTACGGTGCGGTACGGTACGATACGATACGATACGATACGATACGATACGGTACGGTACGATGCGATGCGATACGACACGCGGCATGGTATCGCGAGTATATAGGTAGACGCGCGACAAGGAGATCTCTGTTCCCGATAGATTCGAATAGATCGGCGATAGGTCGGCGCACTCGTGTAACGCGAATCGAAGGACTCGACTTCGAAGGCTCGAAAAATCGAACGGGAACACTCACCTCGCGGTACGAAACTTCTTGTAACTGATTCCGGGCACCGGCTCGATGCTGGAAAACATGTGCCTGGAAGCGACCTTGTGAGCCTTCATGAAGGTGGCGACGTTATCTCGCCCCGTGATGGTGCGACCAAACCAGTCGAGGACAACGTTTTGCGCGAGATGATCCTCCAAACCCGGTGCGAGGCCGTCGACCAGCGAGAAATAGCTATTCGCGAAGGAGATTGCCTGCGGATGATCCTGAGACATTTTCACGGGGCAGCTCGTCTGAAACACAAGTATCACGCCATGCTATCGAACACGACAGAACTTTTTCTCTTCCCTTTGTTACACGTACATGTTTCGTCGCGGGGACGTTAGGGATTTTTTGCACTCTCGTTCGGTCTCTCTCTCTCTCTCTCTCTCTCTCTCTCTCTCTCTCTCTCTCTCTCTCTCTCTCTCTCTCTCTCTCTTCGCGTATTTACTCGTGTTTCGCGATCTCTCGACGCGACGACGAGGAAACGAACTTACCGCGGATGCCGGGAAAAAGTGTCGAGGTGAAAACTTGATCGGAATTCAGCAACGCGGTCCCCGCTGCTCGCGTCAACGTCTTTCGATTCCTCGCTGGTTGGTAGCTGCGCGTACTCTACGCACGATTTTACTCGCAACCAAACACGCTATCACGCTCCTCCACTCCCTTTTACACCCGGACCCGTACGCTCGTCGGACGCGCGCGTCCAACGAGGGGGATTCGCGGAGCGACGCGGAGGCAGATTACGAGCGAAACTGGTCGTCGTTGTCGTCGTACGCTCCTCGATACGCCGGCTCGCTCGTTTTTGGTAGATTCGCGTGAATGAACGTGATCCGCCGTGCTCGTAGCTCGCGAGGGACACGGGTGATCTCGGGCGAACGACCGGCGTCACGCGTGTGTGCAATGGTGCGCGCGCGCGTGATATAACGTTACCCGACACGAACCACACGCGCAAGGTATGATTTTCAGATAGATTCGCGGAGGGGGAACGGTCGAACGGTGAAAAACCCCAACCAGCGAATTGCCGGCCACAGGAAACCATCGTCGAGTTGAGACCTCCGGAATTGGACCCGTCGAATCTGATATATCCGAGTTGTACGCGAGTCCCGAGATGCGGAGGTTGCTGCAACGCCGCGGCGTACTCGTGCCAACCTACGGAGATCGTGAAGAGAAATTTCCAGGTAACTTCCACTCTTCGGCAGCGTCTTTGCCATTGCTAGTTTATCGATCTCCGAAATGCTGCTTATTTTGTTCAGATAATCGTGAGCCAAGTTACGTTTCCACCGGGTCGGAATCCGCGAATCGTTTATCACAATATAACAACCGTGCCCGTAGACGAACACAAGAGCTGTGCGTGCAGCTGCATAACGAAAGCCAAGGTAAAGGTATACGATTATTGTCAAATTCGAGTGTTTTTACCCGACAGCTATCGATAGTTCGAATTTCCAAACGACGAGTAACGAGTAACGAGTAACCGCGGGTGTTTTTTCTTTCTTTCTCTTCTCGCAGGACTGCAACGAAAATCAACGGTACATCCCAAACCGTTGCCGCTGCGAATGCACGAACGTCGACGAGATGTCGAAGTGTTCGGCGAGCGAGAAAAAAGTTTGGAACGCCGATACGTGCTCCTGCGCCTGCAAGGATCATCGCGGGTGCAATACGGGAAGTTATTACGACACGAACAGTTGCAGGTGTGCACGTCGCCGGAGGAGTCCCTAGGAGATCCTAACAACTTTAATCCCTCTATGTGTGTGTGCCCCTCTGTAGTGTACGTTGTTTGTGAATAACTTTCCCTATCCCTTTATTACTCATTCATACATGTATACGCACTCGCATACTATATGTATACGCGCATGGACGCGTACACGTACGGGTACGCGTAGGCGTACTGCTTGTCAGACGATAATTTTTGTTGATCATTTTATTTTGTCATTTTTGCAATAAAGCGGGTCGCTTGAATCTGCAAACGAATATGCGACGTAGGTACAGCTAATATACCTATCTAACAAAGTCGGTGAGGTCGATCGTCGTTCGACGAACTTTTTGAAATAAGATCGCTTCTCCGAACGCCGGCAGAATTTCCTCTTTTAATAGCGAAGGAGAAACGAACAAAAAAAAAAAAAGAAAAACAAAACATTAACGAGAATGCAACGACAAACAAAGAGGAGGAGACGCGATCGGTAGACGGTGTAACGCGTGCGACCCGATTACCCGATCGTGAACCGAAACGACGATGACAACGTTCGCTTTGTATTTCAGTTGTCGGATTGCGGTGAAGAGACGACCCTGGTACAACGTTGGGAGTCGTGAAATAACATCGCCGAGTTACACCGTCGAACAGACGGGAGACACCGCTACCGAGGACAAACTACCACCTGTTATATACGGACTAAGAGCCGACGACCCGAGACGGAAACCAAAGGAAGATCCCGAATATA
This sequence comes from Arge pagana, assembly GCA_963969455.1. Taxonomy (NCBI): domain Eukaryota; kingdom Metazoa; phylum Arthropoda; class Insecta; order Hymenoptera; family Argidae; genus Arge; species Arge pagana. The sequence continues at coordinate 16,454,083 of OZ018315.1, read as the reverse complement.
GGAAATAATCAATCGACTCGAACGTCGTCGTTTCGAATAACGGCGAAAGAAAAACCTCGCAACGACGCAACGGTGGTGCACGTCCACGTTCCGACATTAATTAAAAAACAGAAATAATAATCTCGCGTAGATCGAACAAATCATCACCAGTCACGATCATTTCATTCGCTCGCGTTCGTAATACATCTTATTATAAATAAAATGTTAACCGCTTGAACTGATGGTAGTCGTGCAACGAAACACGCCCGATCCTACGCGAAACGCCTACACGCGTATTCTATCCACTCTATAGCTACAAGGTAGGTACACTCGATCCGGATTGCAACAGAATTCGAAGGCGACCGTGATCGGATGATTCGACACATTTGAAAAATCCCCCCCCCCCCCTCGAATTTTCGAAACTTGTTCCTATTCAGGAAAGCTTTCCGAATCTCTTCGTATGCGCTCGTTCGATCGAAGTTTCGGATGAGGTGATTCGCGTCGAGACGTTACGACGTTGCGAATTTTCGCGCGATATCGAGAAATCGCGAGTCACGGCAAAGGAACAGGATCAGATGATAAGTTCACGGATAATCGTTTGTGGGTACTTACATATTATTAGTTTGTTTGGTCGAACCTACCTAGTATTTGTATCGAGTCTTGGAACCCCACACGGATCATCGCTTTCCTCTTCGGGAAAAGTCGGGACAAGGATACTTTTTATTCGGACGAACAATGACGCCACGGTAGAGGAAAGTCACACGTTTATTTACCGCCATCTAAGTTAGAGTTCACAGCTTTTCTTTTTTCCGTCTGTTGCAGCTGCCTCAGATAGCAAACGATCGCGGTGTTCGCCTTCAGCAATTCGGCGTGCGACTCACCGATCGACTCCACGCTCCGCGATAAGGAATCTGTACGGGGAAGAAAGAAAAACGTAACAGAGTTTGAAAACAGAGCGACCCTTGCGTTGTAATTGCTTGAGCTTTGTTTACGTGCCGAGCGAGAACGACACGTCGTCCCCCCGCCGCGGCGGGTATGGCCGCCGCGAATCTGTCCGCGACTAATAACGTACAAATAGGTCAAATCTCGACGAACCTCGGATACGATTGATCGTATCTGAACGAGTTTCGAACGCGCACGTGTCGGATGCTGTCGATCGACAGACTTTTCCGAATTCTCTAACCTCTCGTCGTCGACGCGAGCCAGAAACAACGGAAAATTTATCGGGACAATTCGCGTACGAACGTACGAATGCTCGTCGTACGCGCGTCTCTTAAACGCTACACACTTGTCACTTCTCACCAATCGACGCTGAAACGTCAAGGACGATGGCATCCAACGATTCCTTCGACTTGACTCTCGTTTCTTTCGGTTTTGATTTTGATTTTGATTTTGATTTCGGTTGCGATTGTGATTGCGATCTGGTCACATTCTTGGACATTGTTATACGCGGTTGGAACTTCACCGATACGCGTAACGTACGAACGAAGGAACGAACGTATCACTTACAAATCGAGACAAGAATTGCGTGACGGGTCGTGGATCGACAATCGACCGAACAGTCGGGAACAACGAATGGCGGTAGTTATCCACGAACTGCAATGGCGCCGTTATACGGTTCCGAGTTTCGGGACGTCCACACAATAAGTACTGAACTTTGTGGAATTTTTGGTTCGATTTGTGTTTACCGGAAATAACCAGCGACAACTTTCGCGGGTTGTACGTGATAGACACGGTGAACAACAACCGACGCGACTGGCGGTAGTATCACATCACGTGACATCCTTGGACGACGCCCGGCGCCCCTCGCGGAAAAATATGAAACTCACGAGCGGCGTCTCGTCATGTCCGACGAGCGTGCACGCGAGGTTCGAACTCGTCCGGAGACGAACGAGGAACGGTCGTAAATTGGCCGACGGCTGCGGAATTTTATTTTCCTCCAGCCCACGCGAGTGGAACACACTCGTTGTCGTGACGACTAACGAGCATTGTACGCGATTGTACGTCCGTGCTTCGCTTATAACGTGGCGTAGACGTGATCAGACGTGATGAAGGTTGGCACCCGATCGCGAGTGGATACCCCGAGAGGTAGAGCAGGAGAGTAATATAGGGAGAGAGCGAGAGTGGTGGCGCGAGATACCAGCGAGTAGAGCAGACGTATGACGTCACAGGCGAGACGGAAACCGGCTTTCGCGTATCGAAAGAACGGAGCAAAAATCAACGATAGCCACGGAGAAGAGAAAACAGGTCGGGTAAGAACAGGCAGGAGTATATGAATTAACAGATGACGCGTTGTATCGACGGAGTAGACGCGATCTAGAGCTCAGCGTACCGATATCGTCGGAACACACGCGACACACGCGCGTACGTATATTCGTATCGCCGTAAAAAATATCCCGACGAGGGATCATCGTTTACGACGGGGACGCGGATGCGTTTCAGTCGGTCACGACGATGAGCCCGGACTTATCGACTCGACGACGACGACAACGCTCGTATCGGTGCGCAATGATAGTTCCGCCTAACGAACGCAGCTGTCGCTAGTCTTCGGAAAAAATGTACCCTGTAGGTTCTACTTTCCGAATGTATCCTCACAGATGCCGCGTCGACCACTGGATGTCCATTGAATTTTTTTCGATTTTCTCTGATTCTCACCCGTTGTTTCTCGGGATAACGAAACCGAAGGGTAAATTCAGGTGTATTATGCCTGTCGCGTTAATCTATACTCTTCGAACGCGAGGATTACGATGATAAAGACGTCAACGCGTGAGAAGAGACGCGGAGCAGGTATCGTCAGCGGCGCGCCGATGTATATACACGTTGGATATACGTATATCCGTTCGCTGAATGTGGAAAAGCGATAGAAATAACCGTGGTGGCGCCATCTGAAATGCCAACTGCCCAGCTGGCAACGCTGCGCGGCACGTTCAGCGGGGTGCGGTCCGGTCCGGTCCGGTCCGGTCGTCCCGCGTTTCTCGAGGTTCGTTTACCATTATCGTGTGCCGAGCCACGAGCCTCTCGCGTAGCGAGCCGAGCGCGAAGACTCCGGGGCAAGATGGCGGCTCGGTCGAAGCGATCGTAGAAGCGTGCGCGCGCGCTCCGTAGTCGCGCGGAAATGAAAGGAGCGACCGAGCGTCCAGTCCCGAGTCCGAGCACAACCTGTTGTGTACGTCAGTGAAGTATACAACAGACTACGTTATCGTACTCTAATTCCGGTGCGAATGTTGCTCGTTTACCCCGCCGTGGTACTAACGTCCGCGACTACGCGACGCTGTTTTTTCTTTCCTTCTATCCATCGTATCTCGCACACGTTGTTCCATTATAGTTACTTGTACCTCTATCGTATGATTCCCCGGTACGTATCGGTTCGTCGTTCCCCGCGAGTCGTCGCCGTTGGAAATACGCCGCATCCCCTTGGATACGCGTCGTGGTACCTAACATCCTCGATTCCGATCATGTTCTCGACCGGTTTCGGTAACCGTGAGATTTCCCGAAACTTCCGCGAACGAGCTGACCGATTCGAAATTTGCAAAAACCTACTCGTACGTCGTCGTCGTCGCATCGTTCGCGCACGAACTCGCGGGGCAGCGATCACGCTAGCTCGATACGTGCATATTCTTCAGAATCCGTTTTGGAAACAATATTTTCTGCTCTTTCCACTTCGTTAGCTACGCACAACGCGTTTCATCATATAGAAAACAGCTCGGGCATACCTCGCGGGATGTGGCTATCGCCGTCGCATCGCGGTACGTCCGGGTGCATAGCCTCGGGCGTCGGCAGGTTTTTTTCCCTCTCGAATCACCGTCCCGGGTGCAGGGCAACGATGCTGGGTGTTACCTTGTACGCGATATCGGAACATCACTGTTCCGCGCACGAGGAGCAGGTCGGAAGAACACGTATCGAGGATTTTCGCGTTCGTCGAACCTTCCGTCGGTGTTGCGTTAAAGGCGCGATGCTCCTCGTTTTGAGGGCCGAATCGACGAGTGTATTCATTTTCGAGCTGAAAAAGAACAAACGAAGAGGAAAATTAATCGGGATTCCGGCTCGGGTAGGGCAATGTTTTTCTTTTCTTTTCTCTCTCGTTCTCGCTCCGCAGTCTCTGGGACGAGGATGAAAAAAAAGTGGGAAACTCGCTAGAAAAAATCCGGGTTCAACGACCCATGAATCGAGCGTGGGTAGTAGTCAGTTTTGAGTTCAAGCTCACGAGTGAAAAACTCTAGCGATTGTAATCCGTGGCATTCCGGGTGGCGTTGCGTAAGTCGCGTCGCGGGGTCACGGAAGTATTCGATTATATCGAGCCTCGTTTTCGCAGCTTCGTCACAGAAATTATGCGCGCTCGAGCCGTACGAATACATCATCGATCGATTCGCCGAAACAGATCCGATCGCTCCTCTGTACCGCGAAGAGAGCATGCCGGTGCACCGGCGTGGGGTAATTTAGTCGAGCAAAGAATGAAAAGATGGAGTGGAAAAGAACGAGAGGGGGGAGGGGGAGAGGGATACGTTCGCATCATCGGAGGAAGTCGAGGATAGACGCGAACGGAGATACAGAACAGATTTCACCGTCACGCTGCAACTGGGTTTTGTTCGAACCTCTCGCGTTTATCTCCGTCTCTTCGTTGGCTCGAGATGAGCAACCCCACCCTTCTCTCGTGCCATCCGTGGCCGAGTCTTCGCGTGATCTAACGCGTTATGCTGCCATACCATCGGGGGAACGAGGGTATCTATCATCGCTGGAACCGATAATAAACCGCGAGTCACAGATGCGTGGAAACGGTGGTTCAAATGGAATCCCCGAGAACCGGCCTTTTCCCCCCTCCGCCCCCGTGCCCCGTCCATCTTGCTCGTATTCTATCCCGAGGAGTATCCGTCCTGCATGTTTCAGCGCTGCCCCGACGGACGCTATATTTCCGAATGTGCAGGAACGAGGAAAGATCGACTATGGAAAGCACCGTAGTTCGTTCGGCCAATTTCGATCCACGTTACGTTTCTTACCCATTCGAACTCGAAATACAAGTAGCTGCGAAATAAACGAGCGAGGTGGTATGTCGCGTGTTTCCGGCAACGTCATCGTGACGTATCGGTATCTCTGCCGCGGAGGAAATGAACCACCGGATGTCGTCCGCGTGTTTCAAGGAACACGTTCCTTGTAGATCCGCGAGCCCGTCGTGAGTTGACCGTCCCCGTTGGAATATAAGCGGCGAGAGACAGAGAAAAAGAGGGAGAGAGAGAGAGAGAGATAAGAAGTCGCCGGCCCGTGCATCCGTTTTCGTCGATGATAAAACTGGTTTCAAATGAGTCTTTTTTTATCCCCCACCCCACCAGAACGAAGCTGGGTTTTTCCCCAGCTCGAAGGACACCGGGATGCGACGAGGATGCGTGCTACTCGCGGAGGGAGGGAATCTCGCGACTCGGTGAAACATCGCGGTTCCACCCCCGCACCTGCTCCGGTAGGAGTATCGAGTCGCGTTCTCGTTGCTTTTGTTCCAGGTCCCTTCGTGGTTCGCCGATAATACGATCCTCGCACGTGCCGCGACGGGGGACCTACCGTGGCGCCGTGTCGGCTTACAATTCACATCGACGACGCTCTCGTCGTTATCGGGTTCGCGGTGGGCGGCGACGACGGGCGTCCGAGTCGTTCGCTGCGACGATAAAATAGATCGTTCGCGGATTCGCGGTTAGTTCCCATCCGTCAGAGCAACGATTCCAGGAATCAGGCAGCAAATTACTGCACTCCGTTCGGCCTCTCCGCGCGCACGCACGACGCTGACCCGCTTTTCTTCGCGATGAAGTTTCCGTCCGCGAACCGCGTTTCCGCGACTTTCGTCGCCCGTCCAACGCGGATCGCTTTGTTTCTCCGCGAATCACTCGCCGTTACCAGTCGTCGCGGCTGCGTGACCCGTTTCCAGTCGGAGCGGATAAAGGCGAGGAAAGAGAGCGAGAGATGGATAGATAGCTAGATAGAGAGAAAAAACATATCCGCGCAGAGCGACGACGAATCGCGGCGATAACGCGGCTTTCGGGTCACGGTACTTCTACGAGAAGCAGGGTCACCGAACCCTTTGTAGTGCGAGGTCCCACGCCGTACGGCGTGCCGCTGCGCCGCCCTCGCGTTACATTTCCGTCGCGATTTCAAAGATCGGAGTCAACGAGATGCGTCGCGCGCGAGAGTTCATATTTCGGGTTGTTGTTGCTGTCACGCTAGTTTCGCACCGTTATACGTTCCGAGCACTGCCGGAAGGCAGCGTAGCATAGAGTATCGTTCGAGCGGATTCGCACGGCATGGCAGGGATTTTCGCACGATCCTGCCGGTGCGCGGCACAACGAATCGGCGACCGTACCGAGCTCCTGGTCTCGTACGCGTTCGAGACGCGATCAGCCGTGGATGAACTGCCCGGCGTTCGGTAGCTACGAGAGCGGTCGGGAAGGGGAATAAAAAGAAGAGGCGAAAGTCGTTCGTCGGAACGCGAGGCACGTATGCGCCGATGTATCCAATCCCGCTCGTGATCTCCGGTGCTCGGTCCACCACCGCGAGACAACGCTACCAACAGTCCCGAACGTTTTCAATGGACGTAGCAGATTTCTCCGAGTCGAGTGAGCATCCCCCGTCCGGTGACGAAACGAAAACCTCGCGCGAAGACCGTGTAATCCCTGCGAGTTTTTACCAGCGAGAACGACAAGCTTCTCGCCCGAGAATCGGGGCACACCTTTTGGAGAGATGCGAACGTGAACCGTAGGAATAAGCGAAAGGGCACCGTTGGAAACTATCCGCGCGAAAGCATGGTCGTCGGCTCGCAAGGTTTCGAGTGACGATGTCGAATTTGCATACCTACCAGGGAATGCGCGACGACGGGATCGAGTTGGGATACTCCTATCAAGCCTTTGAGCTCGGAATCATCCGAGATGTGCTGATTGGACGACAAACGCCCCCCCCCCCCGCTCTTCCTCTCTTTCGCCCCTCTCTCTCTCTCTCTCTCTCGTCCTCCGATCATGCGATTCGATCAACTCGAGATGTAATTTTATTTCAGCTGAATTCCTCGGTCGCGCGTACTTTATCGAGCACCTACATAGGTGTCGTCAGTCCGACGGAGCTCAACGTTTCGCAACGGGTGACCGACGAATCAGTCGTCCATTTCGCGAGTCGGTGTATCAGAAAGACAATGCACCCGACAATGGCGGATGCTGCGGTATAATACATCGGAAAGGATCTCTAGTTGGCCATGACGAGGCGTTTGTAGCGAGGGTACAATGACCTCCGCGGCGGCACATCGCAGCGCTGGAATACGAACGACGATTCGCGGTCGTGCCCGTCCGTCTACGCGTGCAACGAGTACGTACGCACGTACACATGTGTATATAAATATATATATATATATATATATATATATATATATATATATATATATATATATATATATATATATATCTATGTCAGGATGAACCGACCAAAATGACGAACCAAAAATATCTTTGTCAAAGCTTGAGCACCTATTAATATTAAGAAGTGCCTATTCGCGATTTTTCATTTTCCATTTAGATAATAGTGGAAAAATTATTTATCAATTTTTAATTTTCAGTACGCAATAAAGAATCAGCGTATCGGAACGAGCGATACATGTTCTTGTAGGAAATTGGGCGTCCTATAAAAAAGGTCCCTTATGATTTTTTTCGAAATCAACGGTGTTCCAAAGTTACCTAAAGTTGAAAATGGATTCATGAACAATTTCACAACTTTTCCATTTCCACTTGAAACAATGGTTTAAAAATAAAAACATTATTATATTTCCTAAAGTGAATGTTATTTTTTCCAATGAAATATCGGAATTTTCTTGAAATTCTCGATTACTTCGCGGAAAGTTTGTTTTTAACGTAAACTAGCGAACCAAATCTATTTTTTATCGATTTCTAACGATCGTACTATCACGAATAACATATTTTTCCCACACCCAGTGATATATTCGTGAATAATTCCCGATACGCTGATTCGTTATCGAGTAACAAACGTTCAAAAATAAAAAATAATTTTTCCCGTGTTATTGAAATAGGAATTTTTTACCCCACGCTATATATATATATATATATATATATATATATATATATATATATATATATATATATTTATGCGTGCGCGCGTATTAACGGGCCTGCACGCGCACGATAAAATAACGCGCGTGCCTGCCTCCGCGTATGCATGCGTGCGTATACGCGTGGGTCCGTCGTGCGGTAGCGTGCGTTCGCTTATTAAAAGTCTTCGTACGCACACGCGTCGAGCCGATCGAGTCGCCCGGTTGCTGCTGCGCGTGCACGCGCGTTCGCGCAGGGAATTACGGGAGGCCCCGCGGGATCGCGTAGGGTACGCGGGGGGGGGGGGGGGGGGGGGAGCCATCCGTTCTCGTCGTAGGTCAGCAAACGAGGCGAGGCGAGGCGAGGCGTCGCGACGAGGAATCGAAGAGATCGCTTCTGCATCGGGGTTCCGTTGGGAGGCTTTCTTCGCGGTAAGATCGCGATTACCGCGCCGGAGAAGGGAGGAAAAGGAGCGCGCGCGACTCCGAGTCACCCGAGAACGTTTATTTATTTCGCGGTAACCGTGGTCAGGGTCGCGTGGATGCGAATACGCGAATATCTCTCGCGCGACTTGGTGCCGGGTGCGCGTAGGTAACGGCGAACCGCGATACGCGAACGCGATTCGAAACCCAACGACGAGAGGGGAGGATACCTCCGCCTGGCAAGCGTCGGGCGTCGTTCACCGTTCGTTACGCGCGCCGGAGAACGACGTCGAGCGAACGGGCGATTATCCGGGCATTTCCGTACGGTTTGCGGGAACGAGAGTAGGTACTCGACACCGTCGGAGCACCCGCGACGACCTTACGCGTATAAACGCGCGTAGCTCGGTGACCGGACTGTGGACTGCCACGACTATCACATCCCGGCACCCTTTCGGATCCGTACGCGCCCCGTCGCCGAATCGTATGAATCGTAAGTACCCACGCGCTCGATCCCGACGACTCTCACCGCCATTTCGCGGGGTCTTTGGAAAAATCTCTGCCCCGACGGCAGCGGTACCGTTACGACAGCTTCGATACGGAGTCCCGCGAAACTCTTGGTCAACGACCACGGACCGGTCGCCGCGGGAGACCGTAGGTTCGGTCGCGAGATGCAGGTCGCGAACGCGAACCCCGTCTCGGGTTCGGCGCGTACGCTCGCGTTCGGTCGTTGGTTAAATCTCGAAGTTCCAGTCGCGAAGTTCCTGTCATCCGTAAACACCCGCCCCATCCTACGGCGGACGGGCATCGCGATGTCGATGATCGGCGCGCCGTCATCTCCTATCCCGCGCGCGCGGCGACCGCCGAACGGTAGTCGGGAACTCCTCGTCGCGTGACGATCGTCGTCGAGGCGAATTTCTCGTTCTCGCCGGGAGTCGCGAGGAAGGAATGCGGAGAGAGGGACGAGGGGTGGGCGGTGGGGGGCACGGCCCGCTGCACTGACCGGTCTTTGAACCCACCGCGTCGTAAACAACCGCGACGCGTACGGTTGCACGCGCTTCGCGGATTCGCCGCGCGACGAACACGGAGACGAGCGACCGAGGACGCGACGCTTCGGAGAGGAGGAGACGCGAGCGCGATTCCTTTACCGATGGATGGTCGCGTTGCGGACGATAACGGGGCTCGAGGATGTTAGCGCGGTGTCGGCGTATCCTCCGTGAACGCGCGCGTCGTCGTTCGAGCTCGTCGAGCAGTGCCCGGACATTTTTCTCGCGTAGGTACGTATCTCTCGCAGCGTCGGCGCGATCGAGATTTCGAAGAAAATGGAAGCTTCTTCGGGTCGGCAGGTGTGCACTGTCAGGATCGATCGCCGAGGAGAACGAGACGACGAAACTTCCCCCCGACGACGCGTCCGCGAATCGGTCGAGGTGGCGACGATAGCTCCGTTCGTCCCCCCCCCCCCCCCCCCCCCCGTCTCGCGAGCCAACTTCGGAATGGTAAACATAAACGAGGACGAATACGCGTAGATCGGACCGGTACAGCCCGTCGGTCGGCGCGCGGTAGAACGGGACGAGCAAGACTAACGGGCGCGCGCGACGTAGCGCGAATCGGGGTCGAGGAAACGAAATAACGACGGAGCACGAACGAAGCGAGCGCGAGGTTTATTTCCCACGCGACGGCCCGCGTTAGATTCGGACATCCGACGTTTTCCGTCGAGCGCGAGGATGGTGAATCGGTGCCGGAATGCCGCGCCGCGACCGAGAACGGCATCGAGGCCGAAACGGGGGGAAGCCGACGGGCAGGAGATTCCGACGCGTCTGATAACGCTATCGCGACGAAACGAGCGAGCGATAACGAGCGAAACGACGGAAAGTCGAAACGACCTTTCAGGTGTACGCGTTCCATCCGCGCGATTCGGCGCGGAGCGTCGCGTTACTTACGCGTCAGTCCTGTTCGTTGCTGCGTCGAAGCGGGCGGTGGCGGGCTAGCCGCGTGCTTGGTCGCGAGGGAACTATAACCACGATGGTTCCGAATCGCGACGCGACCGGATCGTCCTTTCTCGTTCTTTGGTCGACGACGGTGTCGCGGCGAGCGGAGCGTCGCGATCGATTCGTAGGTACAACAGTTCTCGTCGACCGGCGAAGCAAAAATATTATGTCAACGCTGATTACGCAACGACGTCGTTCTCCGCGCCGCTCGTCCTCCCTCTCTTTCTCTCTTATTTCTTTTCTTATTGCTCGCGTGTACGTAAGACGATATTCGGTACGATGGTACCTCGCCAAATCAAATCTCTCTGTCTCCGCGGAACCGTGAGACCGAATCCCGTTCGCGGGGAGCTATCAGGTAGGTATCGGAAACGGGAAGGATCACGGATTTTTTCTAGAATTTTCTTCGAGTTGGCACGTCGGAACGAGCGTCGACCGATGAGACTGTACGCGATTAGTAGTTAGGTAGTTAGGTAGTTAGGTAGGTAGGTAGGTGAATGGGTGGGTAGGTGGAGAGGTAGTAGGAGAGAGGAGTCGGAGAGGAAGGAAGACGCGCGGTTGATTCGCAAAGTTCACGCGAGTTCTATATCGGTAACGAGGTACGCGTCCGAGCGTCCTCGTAGCTTACCGAACGAACAGAGACGAGAGACGAGGGACGAAGTTGCGAAAATTGGCGGGACGGAGGCCGGTGTGCTCGGCGACGTCGGGGCGTCCGACGAAACGCGAAGCAAGACGATTCGACGAAACAACATCGCGCGCGGGTGTATACAGCTGCGCGTCGCCGATTCCGATCAACCGATAATCGATTAGCGCGAGACTTGACTTTCGTTTGACAAATATAAACGGACGCGAGTTTGTTCTGTCGCGTCTGGTGGAACGTCTCGCGCGCGCGTCGAAACCCTTGTTTTTCGATGTTCGAGGCGAGAAAGTTTGACGATCGAGACGGAACGGGGAAAAACGAGACTCGGGGCGAAAATTGTCTCGTTCCTCGGGATTTACTCGCACCGATCGTTTTCCAAAAGCCGAATATCGAGCGCGCGAACAGAGTTCCGCGATCGACGAGAGGACGCGACGTTCGATTTCGCGTACGGGACACGAAACGTTTTACTGGCACGGCGTAACCGTCGTCGGGTACACCTACGCTCTCGCGTCGCACGATTTTCACGTTCGCCGTACCTACTCGCCGCAGCTCGCGGTTATCGTCGCCGCGCCGTTCGCGTTTACCTGTAAATCGTCGAATCGTTTCGGGGACTTTGAAATCACGCGGACGAGGTCTTACCGTGCGCCGTAGTCGACAACGACGGCGACGACGACGACGACGACGACGACCACGACGAAGCCGACGCCGATCCAAGCGGTCCGTCGGTCGGTAAGTAACAAAACCGTTTTAATCGATCGAGCAAACGTTGGCCAGGGCGACAGTTTCGAGCTTTCGACCGAGATCGCCGAAAAAAATATAACGCGCGTCGAAAAGCTGGTGGCTACGTCGAAAACGGTCGTCGCGTCGATACGCGCGCCCGCGCGCGCTCGATACTCGGGGTACCTACGCTCGTTTTTCGCTTACCTTCGCAACGATTCTCCGACGTCTCTCTGAACCTTGATCGTCGCCCGCGATTCCGTCGAGGCGATCCCGCGGCTTCGTGGACGAATCTAGGGGATGGGGAAAACAGACCGTTACAAGAGAGAAACTCGAGGAAACGAACGAAAAACGCGGAGAAAGCAAGAAAAACAATTCGCGATCGAGGTAGATAGCGTAACGGCGATTTCGGTTTTTCGACTTTTTCTATCACTTCTTCCGAGAAGAATTCGCGACGTTGAATGTTCGCGCAGGCTGGATATGAATTCTTGCTACGAGGTGATTCGTCAAATTTAGTAAACAACATTCCCGATCGACGAAAGTTGCTTTCACGCTTATTTCTCGGCTCGGACCTGACCTCGGACAACGCAACGCGTATCGCCTGTTCACCCGTACTTTCAACTATTTATACGACCGCGCTCGCATCGCGTCTCGGTAAACTAACTCCTCGAGGATGTTACCACCGCGCGGGGTCGATCGGTCTACGCGCGCGTGCCAAAAGAGGACCAAAAACCGAAACAAAAACAATGAAATCTTCGAAGATCCAAGCGCGGTATCCTCGACGCGCTAGCGGACGGACGATTTTGGTACGTACGTATGCATCGTTTCGGCTGCGGCACCCACGTGACCACGCGTGACCCACGCTTCGACGAGACGCGCGAAACTGAAGCGCGCGACACGAGGGGGAAAGGATCACGTAGCGTGGTCACCGCTGATGTGATGTTCGCGGCGGAGATCGAGCAGTTTGCCCGTTTGCCGCTACCGCCGTCGTTTTTAAGGTGATTCGGCGTTCTGAAATTGAAAAATCATTCGCACCTGTTCGCGATCGTCGAATTCCTCTGGCTCGGGGTCGTGGGGAATGGGCGGTGCGAGAAAACAAGGATCGAACAGGTAGCGCAGGCACGCGGTCACGTACGGTTATCGGTCGACGGTAGTCGGGTAAAACGGATCGGGATGACCCGTGCGGGAGGTGACCGGGTGAACGTAACAAATTGTAGGCGAATAGTGTTCTTTTTTCTCATTCCTTATTTTTTTCCATGTTTTTTTCTGTTTTTTTTTTTTTGTTTCTTAATAAACAATAGCGACGTGGTACTTCCACGTGTGTATGTTAGTTTCTATGTTTTTTCTCCTCGTTATAATTCCTCTCTTACATAATTGATTCGCTTCGCATATGATTCTATATAGTTATCGTAATATTCATCGTAGCAATAATTGTTCTATAAATGATAATGTTCGTGGAACAGCTGTTGTTAATATTATTATCTCGCTACGATGTAAATCTGTATATGCCTATCGCTAAGAAATTGTCGGATCGCGAGTCATCCCGTGGTACGGCTCCCGACCACTTTCTGCTCTCTTTCTCTCTCTACTCGTTAACAGCGCGGGCGGAGAGGATACGCGATGATCGCGAGGACGAAGCCACGGCCAGGAAAGCGACGGCTCGTCGTTCTTCGCGGATCCCCTCGGGATCGCCGCGTCAATTAACACGTAGACGAGAGGCGGGTAGTACACGCGCGTACGTACGCGACGATCGCGACGATGATATTAATTCTAAATACAATAATACGGAGTACGAGCTAAATTAGGTTTACTGAGATCATACTAATACATCACAGGGTTACATATCGTTACAATAAGTTTATGCATTCTTATCATACGCTAGCAGTGTTTCCGCCTTCGGCTTTTCTTCACGTGTCTTCTGTTAATCCTCGACGGTTCCACGCTGCTGTTTCTCGACCGTTCCATTTTTCACGACGAACTCGGATCCGAATAATTCGAACCGCATTTTACCCTACGCGTCGGTTATTCGGAAATCAAATGAAAAAACAAAAAATGCCCATTGAACGCGGAGAGCGCGAGACTCTCCCTCTGCTGCCCCGAAGTTTGTCCACGAATTAGTCGGTAAAATCGATCGGCATCGAATTATCGTAACGACGAGGGAACCAAGAACTCGTCAACGAGAACGTTTCCCTCCAATCCCGTTCAGTTTGTCTTCTCCGTTTTTCCTCGGCAAATTGTTCCCCAACGAGAGAATCTCGCTTCCGAGTTCTCGCGTAAAACGTAGGTATATTTCGACACCGAACGATTCGTTTTTTTGTCTCAGTTTTCTTTACCCGTTCGTACGAAAAGTTTGTCTGTCCGTTCGAACGGAAAGGAGAAGCGTTCGTTAGCGAGCGATAAAAACTTTGGTTCGCTTGTTTTTTTTTTGCCGCTGTGACAAAGAAACGCGATTTTTCGGGTCGAAGGGTGAGCAAAAAAAAAAACGAAAAAGATTGGAAGGAAATTCATCGATTCCCGATCATTTTTTCCGCTTCTTTCTTCCGGTTTCCATACTACATACAATATTCGTATGTAAAAGCGCGTTAACGCGCCGACCTACCGGAAAGTTTGTGAGCGCCGATAATACTTCGTTTGGGTTGTAATGCATCTCGAGAAAAAAAATAAGCCGCGGCGCGCGCCGGGCGGAACTAAAGTCGCGCGAAATGAAGGAAAGTTATGATTATTGGGTGAATTTGTACAAAATTGTTGCTCCTAGCCGCGGAGTCGTTGGTTTTCTTCCTATTCGGCCAGAAATTTCTCGAAGGAAGAAACGAAATGGGGAGAAGAGGAAGAAACGGCGACAAGCGGAGATTTTGGCACGTCGAATCTGTCGGACGTTTCGCGCGTGGTTCAAAGACTAGTCGTCGAATCGCGCGCGCGAGGAGCAATGATTTACGGTGTTCGATCGGGACGGGAGAAGGTTTCGTCGACGTCGTCGTCGTCGTCGTCGTCGAGAATAAACGTCGAAACGAAAGTAACGATCGCGCCGTCAAAGGTGATCGTTGTTAGAATCGACGAGAAATGATAATGAAAACGGAACGAGGACGGGACGGAAACTGCGAGGTGGGCATGGAAACGAGGGGAAATGGGTAAAAAATAATGACGTGTAAAACAAAAGAACGCTGAATTCTATCTGGTCTTCGTTCCGCGAGCGGATCACACACGCGGGCATGTACGACTTGCAGACTCATCTTAATCCTAATCGAATCGCTTAAACGCCTACGCGCTCGGCGTCGGTGGCTCGACCGCGACGCATCGTCGGTGAAGCGATCGCACGCCGGGCTTCGAAATATATTAAATAATAATGATAAATTTTGGCAAGCTACCTGCCGATTTACCTAAAACTTAGTTAAGACTCGCGACGGCGAACGTGGAGACGACGGGTCACCGCATCGAGTTGAATCGAAGAGAGAGAGACAGAGAGAGAGAGAGAGAGAGAGAGAGAGAGAGAGAGAGAGAGAGAGAGAAATTGAATCGCCAGGGACGAGAAGCGAATGAGAATCGACTGGACGATATAAGGATAACGATGACGGATCACGTTCCGAGGTACGGTAAAAAAGCGACCGGGCGTAGTTCAAAATTCGTGGACGGTGAGCGGAGGGGGCATATTTTTATTGGCTTCGTTCGTTTCGACCGTTTGTTTCACCGTTTTTTCCCCAATCTCCATCCGTCTGCAGGACGATGAGGCTCGAATGACACGCCCGTAAAGAAGCTCTTCCCGATCGAACGAACACGCTGGACTTCTTTCACTCGTTTTGCCGTGCCGCGCTCCCCCATCTGATCACAAACATCGTGCCTCGCTCTCTCTCCCTCTCTCTCTCTCTCTCTCTCTCTTTCTCTTTGTCTCCCTATCGCGATTCCCTTTCTCCTCGACTCGACGGATCGCTGTTACAGCTGTTCGCGCTTATCGTTCTCTCCTGCTCGTTAGTTTATACCCGCTCGCTCGTTGTTCCGGGGTTTCTTTGCATTCGTCGCTCGATTCTTCGCACCCTCGATCAACTCGTCGATGTCACCTCTCTCCTTCTCTCTCTCTCTCTCTCTCTCTCTAGCTCTCTTCGTCTCGCTCCCGTCGGAGAAAAATTTAGCTGCGTATTTGGCCCGCGCTGCGGCTCATCTTCTCAGGTGGCTCCATTATGGTCTTGGTCGAGCCTTTCAAAGGCCGCTTGCGACTCTTCATAAAGTCTGAAACACAAAGCGTCGTTGATCATCAGATGTTGCTATCCGTTGTTCACGTCGTAACTCTCGCGTCGTTTCATTCGGATCTTCGCTTCGACGTTCCGTGCATTTCGAATCGTTCGATAATCAATCTCTCGTCAATCGCCCCGGTACGCGAAAAAATACGACGCGTCGCGCGGGCAGCGTCGGAAGAGCGATAAAATACGACGAGCTTCTCGGGCGACGCGACGAAATCGACGTCCACGACGACGACGACGACGACGACGACGGGTCAATCATCGAGGCCTCGGATCAATAATTCCCGATACTAATTCAACGTATTCAACATAGCGAATCGCCGCGCACGTATCAGGCGAAACTCGACGAGATATCGTTTATCGCGAAAATATTATTCTCATATACGTCGGACAAACGACGCATCGTTCGCATACGCGGTCGCGTTTACCCGTGTATCACGCGCGCTTATACCCGACGTTAGACTCGCCCGCGCTGTTCGCGATTGTGTCGTTTGACACGTGAAAAATTGAATACGATCCGCAACGCGTCGTAAGATAACGTAGCGGCTTACCTACTTACTACCGAGTTTTCTCGCGCGTAATCCCGATCGATACGTCCCTGTCCCCGTCGCCGCTCCTTCCAACTTTCCCGCGAACAATGTTCGCACGCGAGCGAGCCGCGCGTCACCGTCGCCACCCGCGCGCGTATCGACCCGTTCGATTCCCTGCGCCGTTGGTCGAGCGTGATTTTCCCCGTCGCCCGACGAACGGGGGAAGAGCGAATTCTACACGCGTGAAATGCAACGGGGGAGAGCGACGACGCATCTGTTCGACTCCGCGACCGACCGACCGTTTCCGTCCGATACCGCCGCAACGGAGAGAAAAATCGCTACGAGCGCAGCGATAAGACGGCAAAATGCGACTCGAGAGAGAAAGAAAAAAGGAGAAAAAACAACCACGAAAAACCGTTGGCGAGGATCTCGCCAACGGATTCTAATTTGGCGCCGTGGAAACTCTATCCTCGCGTCCGCGTCAAGGGCTTCAACGGACTTCCGTGCCATTCGATACTCCCCCCCCCCCCCCCCTTCGTACCCGTACCTGTATCATCGTATCGATGCCACTTTCGATTTACGCGTCGCCGACGGCTAAAAAGTTTGTCTCGCCGCGATGCGTTTCGTTCGTTCGCTCGCGTAGCCACCAAACTCATCGATCCCGGTCGTCGTCTCGAGCGGGCGTTCGGATGGATAGTTTTTCCGCCGTACGCGATAAACGCGCGTGCGAGATTTCCGAAACGGAGTCAATCGCGCGAGTCGGGGGACGGGAAAAACACCGGGTGAGACGCACGTACACGTACGTGCCCGATGCATGCGAGCTGCCGCTGCTGATGCCGTTGCCGTCGCCACCGCCGCCACCCCATATGGGAAGGGAAGGGAACGAACGAACGAACAGCTGACCACGTTTCTCGTTAATGAAAGACCGTTACGAACGCGAACGCGAACGCGACCGTACCTACATTCGAAGTCACGCGTCCTAGCGAGGTCGGATAATGGGGGGACGGGTAAGTTCGTGCGGGTATGTATACGTATCCGTCTCTATTCACGGGCGCAAAAATATATATATTGTTTTTGCGTCCGTTGACCGCAATTTTCGTTTCACGACGCTCGATTCGACCGTTTCTCTTTTCTTTCCTCCTCTATTTTTACTCGATGAAATTCGTTGCTGGTACTCGCTTTGGTCGGCTCGGCGAGCGAGCAATGAACGTACAACGGGGCAAGGCGGCGGGATTCGGTGCTCGCCGCGAGATGCGTCCGTGCTTGAATGGCGTGTAAACAACGCGCGAACCGTGGAACGGTCGCGGTGCGCGTTCGCGGCACGTCTGCTACGCCAACAGCCGATTCTTCGTCACGGACGAAAATAGTTGCGACGCGTGGGAGGTGGTGCACCGATGAACCGATAATAACAACAAACGGTCCCCGTTACGCGGCGAGTTGGGATAAAAGGGGTTACGATTCCCTGCGAATCGTACCCGCGAGCGAGGCTTTTCTTTCCTTTCTTCTCGGTTTGCCAATCGATCCTCGAACGGAACGGCGCGTGACGTATCTTCGTCGCTTTATTTCCCGGTTCGCGGTTCGAGGCGAATTCAACGCGTGTGCGTACGAGCCGTCGAACGTTAAATCGTGTTCTCGATGCATCGACGACGCTTCGTTCGACGTATCCGCATCGATGTCGCGCCGAGTACTGTCGTCGATCGCGATAGATAATGATCCCCGACCGGTCGGAGAACGGCTCTTCGCAAAACCAGTTTCCACGTACGAGAAAAAAATAAGTAAATTAACTACAGTTTCGACCGTTCGCGCCTAATGACGAAAATTCTGACAAAGTTACGCGAGGCGACAGCGCCGTACGCGAGGTTTCGTCGATTTCTCGCCGTATCGTTATTTCTTCTATTTCTCTCCGCTTCGCGCCGATACGATCGCAAGAATATCCCGCCGGGAGGAAACAAAAATGTAAATATCAGCCGCGCAAATCGCGAATCTCCCGCGCGGCGTGCTCGCGACTTTCCGACGTTACCGTTCTTGTTTTCTCGCCAACGAGCCGGCAACCTACTTTCATATGCGGCAATTGAAATTCATTCGCGCGCTTGGAAAACAAACAGAATTGCGCGCGATCGTCGAAGGAGAACCGCGGAGTGGCGCGCGGCCACGTCGACCGGTGAAATTCGAGAAAATTTTCTACTTTCACGACGCGTTCGGACGTATAGAAGGGAACAGGTAAATAGCGATCTGCCCGTTCGCCCGTTAGGTCGCGAATATCAAATCGCGACGAATCGACGAAGCCGACGGACGGAAAACGCCGATCGCGTCCCATAAAATCGGAAGAGTATCATATCGCACGCGCGTAATACGTACGTATCGTCCAGCGCCAACAAACGGAGACGACGCGACGACGTCGTCGACGCCAAGGTCGAATCAATCGCGTTCGATTCGCCGGTGGCGTCGAGTCCGTCGTTTACCAACTCGCGAACGGTTGCCGCGCCGCTGCAATTCGTTCGAAATTAGCTCGCCAAGAACGCGCGCACGGTTTTCGACGGTCGAATTCGCACGACGGACGCGACCAAGGACTCGGAGGGGATCTCGCGGCTGCCCGGCACGGGGTACTGCCGCGACCAACTAACGCGACGGCGACAACGGTACGGCGACTCGCGCGTACGTATCGTCGCGTACGCGTCGGGGTAGCGTACGTAAGCGCGTCGTAAGTGTCTATCTGTTACGCAGTCGCGATGCTTACCGGTGATGGTGGATTGTTTTCGCGCGCTGGGGGGTAGAACCGGGGTGGTGGGCTCTTGCAGCGATTGCTTCGTCGTGTTTCCCGTGATCGGGACCTCCTCGGGGGTCGTCTCGCCCACGGGTATTCCGATCTCGGGTACGCGTAGCTCGTGCAACGGCGTGGACTTCGACTTCGACTTCCTCGGCGTGGCAGCGACGCTCGTCGCGTTCGATCCGTCGTCGTCGCCGCTGATACGGCGCGTTCTCGTTGTTATCGTCGTCGTCGTCGTCGTCGCGGAGGAACCGTGAGTCCTGCTGGTTTTTCTCGGCGTTCCGGGGGCGTGTTTCCTCAAGTACGGCATCCCGCGGAGGGCGTACGGCTCGGGAACGACGTCGACGGGTGTGACGACCTCCCAGAGGTAACGCGCGTCGTCGCACCTCGGCAACTCTAGCTGAAAGTCGAAGCCCCATCTTTCCGCGTCGAGGTTCGCCTGGGCGCGAAGCTCTCGTTCCGCGAGGGCGCGGGCAGCCGCGTGATCGACGGGTCCGAAGAGATCTCTCCGGACTGGTGCCAGCTCGGCTTTCGTCGGCATTATCCGACCGCCGGTGTGTCCGCTGCGACTCATCTCTCCCATCATTATCGGATTCAAAACTCGCGCGCTCATATTTCTCGATCGAGATTCACACCCGACGACGCTCTCCACCGTCGTCGTCGGTCGCTATCGACCGCGCCGTGGCGCGCGTTGGGCACACTCGCGACGGTGAGAGCTCGAGAGACACGCGCGCGGGATATAATAACCGGCGCGAGAGGGGGGAAAGATCGAGAAGAAAAAAAAAACCACGCACACGAACACACGCGCACGCACCACACGCGCGAATGCACGACACTTCTCGAAAACCTCTACGATTTCCACTCCGGTAGCGTTCGGTCTTCTTTCCAACCTCGTCGACCTTCGGGCAGATTCGGCCGAACTCGGGCGTAGCTCGCAGGGCGGGACAACCCGTGAAGAGTGCTGCGCGCGATCGTTGTTCGTTGGTTTGATAATTCACGCTTCTATCCGAATAACGCGCTGCGGGCACGATGACGAGCGAGCTTTCCACGCACACACCCCCCCGAAACCCTGCGCTCGATTTCTCTCCGTCGAGCGGGGCAGATTCGGGAACGCGAACGGAACCAGGACCGGGATCGGGACCCCACGGGTCTTCTCGGAATCGTAACGAGCGGCGGTGGCGGCAGAGACGTCGAAGAATACGAGGCACGGTCAAAAGTCGCACGGATACGCGCACCGTCGCCGCGCGCGAGCAGGAACGGGACACGCGAGGGGCGACCCGAGACGCGAGAGGGCGGAGGAGAGTCGGCACGCAACAACCGCGTACGATGTCGAGCGGGCGAAGCGAGAAATCCGGCAACGTCGCGGCCACTCCGCGCCTGCTTCTCCGAGCAGGATGGAGCGAGAGAGCAGGAGAAATTCGTATATTTACGACGCAGTAGATCGAATGATCCTCGGCGGTCGGCGATGTTCTTTCTCGCTTTCTCTCTCTTTCTCTTTCTCTCTATTTTCCTCTCGCTCTCTCTCTCTCTCTCGTTCTCTCAATCTCCGTCTTCCTTTTCTTCGCTCGTCTACGTCGTCTCCCTCTTCGCCGTTTGATGTCCGGAGATGTGCTTTTCGTCGTCGTTCGCGACCACTACCGCTACTCTATTACAACGACGTCGACGATAACGATGACGACGACGATGGTCGGGATTATGTTGATACGCACGATCGACGAACGTTTGTCACGTATATACGACACAACGAGCCCGAGTTCCTTGAAAATCACAAGTTCAACGATGCGAATTAGTCAATATGTTCGAACGTGTAACACCCACGATGATTCACACGAGCGCGTTCGCTCTACGATCGATGGAGATTCGTGAAACTACGCGATTCCCGCCAATAACAAACGTCAGATACGACCACACGCGATTCGAATCTCGTGCGGGGACGACGAGGTGATGTTGCCCGGACGATTGTGGCACGACGTTTGAACAACGACGGCAACGAACGGGGCGGCGCTGATTTGTCGGGGCGATTCGACGCGTGCCGCACGGAAAAGGCGCTCTCTAGCGACTGTGCTGCTCGCGACTCGGTGCGGGCTGTCGCCGCGCCTATCGATGTAGAAGCAACCGTCGCGTTACAGCTACGCTCGACTCCGCCCGAGTACCGCTGCGTCGCCGATTCTTCGAGCGCGGGAAATTCGAAACGAGCAGAGGGCGACGCCGCGCAGTCGCGTCGAACGTCGAAACGAAATATATCGCAGAACTATCGACGACTGAACAAATTTCATTGAAAAATACACGTGCAGCTGGATCGTTTGCCAACGAAACTCGGTTGACTTCGTGCGATACGTGGCGGACGGGATTCACATTTCGTTTCGATATCGAATTCTGACGCACGAATATGCCAGTTCGTCCCCTCGAAACCTTTGATATGCTCTCGAAGAAATACATATATGTCTACTTACCCCCGCGCCTTCGAATCTTCGTTTCGATCGGAGCACGTATCGTCGATGATTCGCATCGTGATTCGTTACCGAGTCTCCGCCGCAGATCCCGCTACCCTCTTCCCGCCCCGGAAAAATGTCGTCGTGTTATATACGTACGTGGGATACATGCCCGTTCCCTTTTCACACGAGAGCCAAGATCGTCGAAACTGACTGTCGGTCTACTCGATGAAATTAGCGAACGCGTCGTTTCACTGACTACGGTAATTAACACGAGCACCGCAGCTACCCGAAACTATTACGAACTTGTTCGTATCAAAATCAGGGACTGTCCCGTTACTCGAATCGATCGAAGAGGTACAGATGCGAACGAGGAGGTTACGTTCACACATGACCGTTTCGACGACAACTTTTCACGATATACCCATATACCAATGTAAGAACCGATCGCACGCAAAAATCCTGTCGTTTCGTTGCAAAACCTAACACACTCACTTCACTGCCTTACAGGAGCGATCCTCTTTTGTTTTTGTGTTTTCATACGCGACTTCCCCGCCTCACCCGACCGCGCGAGGTACTTACACACAACGCCGTTGGCGAATCGACGGGGCGAAGGTGGGCGCATTTCGAAACATCTGACGATCGATCGAGGGTGGAAAAATATCGATCGCGCCGAGCAGATAGAAGACGTTGGTTGGTCCGGTTCGCGTTCGTAGAAACAAACGAATCGCGGAACGCGGGAAGAGTCGGAACAATAACCGTTTAGTTGGGTTAACGCGGGCAAAACGTGGCGTGAACGTCCTGACACGAGTAGTTCGCGTCGTCGAATATAAACGATCGTTGAATGTTTCTTTTATTCATATCCCAGTTCGCGATTGCTCGAATGTATAAGTATACGTGGTGAGCGGATTGATCTGAAATTTGCAATTCACCGGGAATCGATCGGCGGATAGGTTAGAGCGTAGGTAGCCACCCTTTCGACGTTGATCACCATGGACTCGGGTCAAAAGCGAAGACCTTCACACCGAACAAACATACGTAAGTAGTATATACGCTAGATCCTGTTCGATTATCTCAAGTTGTCTCAAGTATCCCGAGATTCCATCGCAGCTTATACGAGTGAAAAGGCCAAATGGCTGCCGATCCGACAACGAGAGCGGGGTGCGCGGTTTTCGGACACGCTGACAAGTTTGTCTGGAAATTTTCGTTCGATCGAAAAGCGTTCCCAAACACATATGTTGCTAGAAAAAAAAAACGTCAAGCGTCGAGCGAACAACCATCGGAATAGTTCCGTCCAGGGGTGCGGGGGGCGGTCGCGCGGCCCTGTTGCCTCCATCGGGTGGCGTGATGGTGTGGGGGGGGGGGGGGGGGTCGTGTCGACAGAAAACAAACGAGCATCCTTGATTTCGATGCCTCTCGCAAACGAAGGAACGTACACGACGCTCGCCGCTTCCGTGGTTTGCTCGAGAATCTCGTGATAATCGTCGATCGATAGGTAAGTGAAACGTGACGATAACGTTGAAACTGCGTGGACAGGCGGGCAGGGTACGAACGCTTTTCGCTACTGATCGCGCGCGGTCCGCGCGAATCGTTGATTTTCATTGATAACTCTCGACTTCTCCGTCGCTTCAAGGTCATTTCGCGATCGCGCCCGTTCCACGGCGTCCGACGATAACTTGCCGCGAGTCTGCCGTAACCGACAATCGTCCTGGCCAACCAATCCGGATCGCGCGGAGTCCGTGAGCTTGGCTACGTTTTCTCCCTGGTTCGCCTCGCGGCCGCTCGTAGCGCTCCGATCGTCGAGCGCGCGTCGTTTCAAACGCGTAAAGACCCGATTACGCGAGCTTTGACGGACCGAACTCTGCGATTTCGGTCGAAATGGAATACGCTCGGGGCAGGGGGAAATACTGCTCCCGGAACGTTAGTACTTCCGGTGGGTGGATGAAAAAAAGCGAAAAAACAACATCCACCGGGAGCGTTGTTCCTTTTACGTCTCGAGGGCGGGCGTCGTCGTAGCTGGGAAAAGTTTCAGGGATGCGAACGACTCGTCGTTCCCCCTAAAACAATTCTCTCGCCCCAAGCCTCGAGATGCAGAGGAGGGCACGATCCCACGCAGCATTCGGGAAGTGGCGAGGGACCGCCACCGGATGCACCCCGAACCGTCGTGAATGAGTTCTTTTATAAAACAATCGTTGGCGATCCTGTACGGGGCTGGTGGTTGCGCAGGTGAAAAGTAGCGGGCGATCCGCGCGCCGCGCGAACCGCGCTCGACGATTGCGTGGCATTTGAAAAAATAGGAATGAAAAAAAAAAACATGGCAAAAAACGTCGGAAACGAATAGCCTACAGGCTCGTTCCGCGTTGTTTTTCTTTCGCTCCCTCCGTTTCCTTCGCCGTTCGTCGTTCGTCTTCGCGTTCAATTTACATCTCGTTTACGAAACGTTGTTCTTTTATTTTCCAAAAGGTACGGGGAACCCGCGACGATGCGGCGGTGGTGCAGGAGAACAGCGTCGGGTACTTGCCGCGAACATGTGCCAATCCTTTGTCGTATTCGCGATTGTGGAACTTCCGTGGGAATTTGCGGAGAGGAAGTGCAATTTCTACGCATCAAACCGCCTGAAAACAATCCTCGAAAAAAGAAGAAAAAATGCCAGGTGCGTGCCTACGTCACTTTGTTTCACGGTCCATTAAGCCGTTCTGCTCCTTCTTTCTCTTTCCCTCTGCACCCCTACCCCCGGCATCGTTCCCCCTGCAAATTCAATTTTTCTCTTCAACTCGATCCCGCGGAACGGGGATACGACGAGCATAAAATTGGAAAAGAAGAAAAGAAATTAACGAGGAATAGGTTCGGTTAGCCCGGGAATATTATTATTAGGAGTGTCGTTTGCTACAGGGGATACAACGTAATCGCAGTCGTTTTCTCTCCATCTCCACGTCACCGAACGAAGACCGATGAAGACGCATCGACTTTAAATTACGATTTCGGGTCGGGGGGTTCGAAGTTTTCTTCATCACTTTCTTCCCCCTTTCATTTCCCCATCAATGGGAATGAAAAAAAAAATGGGACGGGAATCGAACGGCCGCATAAAAATATTCGGCGAAAAATGAAAAATGTATTGTATATCGGCTAGGTATATATATCATTTGGTACATCGTACGGTAGAGAATCGCGTCAACGACCACCGGTAACGCGGAGACGGCGCGTCTGCTTGTATAAATATTATCCATATAATTCGTGCGAATGTAGGAGGTAGGAAAATCCGAAAAATCTTAAAATCTATCGGCCGCGTCGGTGGTTACGGGGCCTGTTCGTTTGTTCTCTTCCTCTTTTCATCAGATTCTCGTTCCATTCCTTTCGAGCATAACGTCTCGCCGGTGTCACCCCGGACGTCCATGGAACGAGGGTAGGGAGAACCGAGCTCGCGTCACGCGCCTCCCGGCCGGATCATCCGTCACCCTCGGCTACAAGTTCTGCTTTTCGTTCGCCTCGCAAACGTCAGTCTCGATCTTCTCTCGTTGCTCCGCTTTCCCGTTCGACTCGTCGATCTCGTTCCCGTCGGCGTCGACGGCGACCCAGTCGTATCGGCCCTCCAACGGCTTTTCGTTTTCGAAATCGAAGTTCCATCGTTTCGCCGCCTGGGAATCGTCGAGAGGTAAAATCCAAAACGAAGACAAACGAAACCGGCGCGACTCACCTCCGTCAACGCCGCTCTGCGCGTCTCCTCGGCCAACCGATTCGCGAGGTTCTCGTCGCCGTCGTCGTCGTCGTCGATCACCGTCGTCTTCCTCGTCGTCGGGCTACCAACGTTCCCGTCCTTCGAGTCGTCTTGAAATAATCTTCGGCACGCGCGTCTCCTCCCCGCTTCCGGTACGGGCTCGAAGTTACCCTCTTGCATCGCCAGTCGAGCTCTGAAACGTCACCGAATTATAACAGCCGCGGCGCTCCTTCGCGATCACGGGGCTTCCCGATCGCGCGCGCGACTCTTCGACGACGATTCGACGATTATCGGAGCGAGCCGATGAGCTACGCCGCGCGATCGATTTCAATCAACGACGCGATACTTGGAGCGCGCGCGCGCGCGCACGCCTAGAATTAACATTCGCGAAACAATCAACAAAGGCGAACGATGCACTTCCGGCGGAGCCGAGACTAAACACGCGCATTCCCGTCGTACCCATCGCGCGTCGTCGCCGAAAAATATGGTCGCATATTTTCTCCTCTGGAATCCAAGGCTACCGAGGCGATGCGCCCGCCTCCTTTATTCGCGTATCGTCGTTCCCCCGCATCGCAGCGCCGATGATAACGCGAATAACGATAATAACGTTAATAATAAGTTGTAAATAATGTACTCGCGTAATAGTAATAATAGGAGATTCCCGAAACGCGTATATCGTCGCGCGGTCCTCGTCGTCTCCGCGTCGATCGTACCCCCGGCGGGAATCTTCGGTTCGCGGGGAACAGAGGCGACAGGTCGGCGAGAGCGCGCGCGCGCGCGCTCCAAGGCGTCGCGTATCTCTCGCTCGACACAGGTGTACTTCTCAGATAGGTTCGACTATCTCGGAGAGAAGGCTCGAACAACGGCACGGCTCTGTACGGTTCGCCCGCGTGGGCACACCTGTACGCGCGAGAGTTGCACGCGTCGCGAGGCGAGAGTACGAAGAAAGACAACGAGCGTGCGATTATCGCGTACGGCATGTATCGCGTCCTCGCTAGCGGCGCGTCTTATCGAACGGACTTATCGCGGGCTTGTCCATTCATCGAGACACGCGCACATTTTTCTTTTCGCCCGTCGGCGCCCGTGCGGAATTTCGACCCTGCCGCGAATCCTTCGGGACAGCCACGCGAGTCGAATCGGGAAACAATAATCGTCCGTGTCGTACTCGCGAACTCCACCGACTACGCTTCCCCTCGAATCCTGCGGCTCTCCTCCGCGTCCACCGCGCCTCATTTTTCCCCGCTTCCGCCTCGTTTTACGTACGATTTCTGTTTTCGTGGCCCACTCGACGGTATTATCGTTGCCCGATGCGAGTTCGGAGGTTAAACGGATCGTCCTAGCGCAACCAGGGACACGCACTCGCGCTCTCTCTCCACCGACTTCTACGGCTTCGCGAGGGTTACTCTTCCAACATGGCCGCGTACCGTGATCGATACGCTTTCATTTCGCGGAGGGGTTGAACAGCGGGGGTGCGGATTGCGCACGCGTCTCCGTTCCATGTATACGAACATCCGATTTCGATGCGCCGCGAGGGAGCATCTCGCGGCGTTCCGTCGTTCGCGTTCCTCGATTTCGCTTTCGTTTCGAATTCTTACCGACGGCGAGAATATAGGGTGCGTCGTCTCTCGCTCGTTCCTGGGAGTCTCGCCTCTCCTCTCAAATTACTTCCGCTCTCGGAGCAGCGTTTAATACCATGGCACGACTCCTCTCGTATCGGTAAAAGGAAGATTGGAAAGTGGCAGTGCCCGATACACTGTTCTTTGCGGAGTACTCTGTCGAACAGCAGGGGTACGGAGAGACGAACTGAGTAAAACGACTCATCTAGACGCTCGCGAAAAGATTCACGTGCGCTGGTTGGGTTGCGTTGGTAGTAACTGATATTGGAATGGGGAGTTTGTAAATTCCACCGTTTACTTAATTAGCAGGTATGTAGAGGGTTAGTTGAAAGTTCCGCCGGATGCGTATATGTTAGCTGTATAATTAATCAATATTATTTTGATCTATATTTAATCGATGCGAATAATGAATTGATATGAATACGGGGTATATATGTCAGGCAATCGTGCTCATGGGGAACGCTCGTCGGAATAAAAAAAAAAAAGAATTTTGGTGGTGGGGTATGGCGTCTCATCGAAGCACCGATTGTTTCGACGAGCTTCGCTGCAATATAGAGTGACGTAGGCTGTGCGAGAGGGATGGAGACAGGCTGTTGATAATACGAGACGTGCTATGTCCCAAACGAATGTAGTCGCGCGCGTTCCAGGATGAAAGAATGACGAGGGAGGCGACGACGAGTACCCGAACGATGGTTAGACTTGTCCGAGGATTTTACAGAGAACGAAGGGGGATGGGAATTGGAAAGGGGGCGAGGAATCCGTTGCAGGAAAATAGTGGGAAACTCGACGCGGCGAACAAACGTAAGCTCGGCTCGCGATTCCGAGTCGCGTCATCGGCTTCGAGGCGAATTATCCTAGTTTGCTGCGTTCAACCGCCGACGATCGTTTCGTAACTCGATCCGCGCGAGGTTACGTCACCGTCGAAGTTTCACTCGAGCGGATAGCGTTTCTCGTTCGGGTTCGCGTAACGTGGTGGGAACGAGCGGGGAGAACACCGCGTTCCGTTCGATCCGTCGTTCGCGATATCATCGAGGTTCCCGGCTAATCGGGTTTCGTACGCGGAGCATTCGTTGCTTTTCGATCGAGGCGTACCCGCGCGATGCGTAGGTACGGTACGTCGAGAGGCGAGGAAGCCGTTCGTAGGGACGCGCGTTCCGCGCGACGACCCCACGACGATCACCGCTGGGTTACCCGGGGGGGGGATCGGCTTCGCAGGGCTAAAATACGTAGGCCTGATTACGATTATTCGCCCGCCTCTTCGGCGTCGTCCTCGCCGGCTCGCGGAGATGCGGACGCGACGCCGGAATCGAAAATAGGCAACGCGCATCCTAATACGGACGGCGGGTCGTCGAGTACGCGTCGAGTACGTCGTACGCGAACTCGAAAGCAGCGAACCGTTGTCGCCCCGCGCAACGACCGCTACGCGTCGACTTCACGCCCGTTCGGGATTATCGCAGCCTGACCTGACTCAATTCGCGCGATCGCGTGCCTCCGCGTTACTTGCCCCCCCTCCCCCCCTCCCGCGCGCGATAACGATAACCTTCGAGAAATTGAGATCGAACTTGAAATTCGATACGAAACGTGAGCATAAAAAGGAAAAAACCCGACAAGAGCGAGCACGAAAAGAGAAAAGAAAAAAAAGAGAACGCGACGTTCGATCAAGCGCGTCGCGTTACACCGAGAAACAAAGAGTGTCATCGTTATCGTTCGATCGGTCAAACGTCTCGATAAATTTCAACGACTCCGTGATGCAGGTACGAGGAAACGTATCGTCGAGCCGCGTATCTTGGTAGAACCGCGAGTAGGAGAGGGCGCACTAGTTACAACTGGGCGATGACGAGAGGCTGAAATCGAAATTGATAAGGATCGTCGTCGTCGATACCGAGACGATGGAGTTCCGCGAAGAAAACACGAACGGAATGCCGATGATAGTATCGATTCGCCGGCTTGTTTACGCTTCGAGTAACCGCGAGGCAAAGTAACGGAGGCTACGTCACGGTTTGCCGGGCTAAAGTGAGGTCAGGTGGTGTTTGTTGACCGCCTTCGTCGAGTCTGGCGAGAGACCGCGTGCGCCGAGCGAGTCGCGACCCGGCGGTCGTTTCCTGCATACCCGTAGACCTTGAAATCTATGCGAAGATGAATCTTCGAGAGTCTCGAGCAACCGTTTCCACCGTTTCCGCGACGTTTCGCGTTATTCGATCGGTCAATGAGCGGAAATCGTAGAGGAACCTTTGTCGTTTAAAAGTGCCTGCAGTCGATTTACGTTCCGTGAACCGTGACACCGGTAAAAAATCTGAATAAAACAGAGATGTTGCGAATGTTCGAATGCTTAATTGTAGAGTCATCTCGGAAGCTATTAGCTCTACGGTTTCGGCTCTATGGATCCCGTTTGTAGGAAACTAAATCTTCCACAAGAAAACACTGTGATAATCTTGCTGTAAAGATTTCTAGACATTTTCCTGTGCCCTTAAAAAAAAAACTTCCAACTAAATTTTGAGATTTTTCTGATCGCCCGTTCAAAAGACGTCAAATTTCGGTTTCTTGCCCGCTCACACCCGTTGAACATCCATTTCGCGGAATGGGAAGAGTTCGACTGGGATAAAAAAAGAAACGAACGCCGCGCGATCTCCTTCCTGTCAGATGGTGTCGTCCGGTCGTGCTTTCGTCTCGCTGGGGAAACCGGGGGTTACGCGTTGGAACCGCGCGCATCGTGCGCCGGGAAAGAAATCACGTGCGGCTGGCATGTGGTGAAAGAAGAAGAAGAAGAAGAAGAAGAAGAAGAGAGGAGAAAAAATGTAAATACGTCATTTTCCTAGGGTGCGGTCTGTTCGTTTTCTTCTCTCGTCATTTTTTCCCTCGTTCGAAAGCGGGGACACGGAAATTATAGACGTTCTACGGATTTTAGGCCCGCGACTCGGATCTGCCGACCAGATTGGAACGAGCGTTTCGCATCGAGAATAGTAGATTCCCGACGGAACGCGCATCGCGGTCAGCTTTGAGTCAGGTTAGGGAACTCGTCTGCCCACACGAGCCTCGTTGACGCGCAGAACGCGCGCTAAACGGCCATCGTCCGAGCGTAAAGATATAAATATATACGTACATATATATATGTTTCGCGTTCTCGCGTCTCGCGCGCCGATAAGTACGCGAAATGAGTCTGTTGACGCTCGTCTCGCCCGTTCGTTCTTTCCGTTACCTCGATTCACCCGCGGACGTGCCGCGTGCCGTCGCGCTCCAGCGCATCGGCACCGATTGCCCGACGATCGAAGGATCAACGCTCGAGATCGGTCGACCACGACGACGACGAGTCGATCGTCGTTTCGCACCGGGTTACCCGAAAGATCGGCGCAGGGTTCGCGCTGGCTCGCGAAATCACGACGACTAGACCCGATTTCTACGGTGCGCGTCTACCTCGCAGGTGCACCACGCGACCCGCTACCGCGATGCCGGATGAGGGAAAGGCGAGGCGTAACTTTATCCGTTCGAATCCCGCATGCAGCGTCGGTCGCGAGATCCACGCGAGTACCGGATAGAGACGGGGGGGGGGGGGGGGGCGGCGAAGTAACCACCCCTTATACCTGCACCGGGAGCGAGAAGCGCGGAGTACCGTGTCCACTCGGTGCCCGGCCCGCCGTCTCGCCGTAATCGTACACCTCCGGGGACGCGTTTCCCCGGGCCTG
The DNA here is from genome assembly GCA_963969455.1 of Arge pagana. Lineage (NCBI taxonomy): Eukaryota > Metazoa > Arthropoda > Insecta > Hymenoptera > Argidae > Arge > Arge pagana. The sequence continues at coordinate 16,423,308 of OZ018315.1, read as the reverse complement.
CGCGAACAAAGAATCGCGACGATGTCGGGATCGGATCTCGGGATGATCGGGTCGCGTTCGGAACTCACTTGTGCCTCGCTGCCAGCATCTTTGGAGGGGTAGTAGTAATCGGGAATCGATCTCGGATCCTCCGTCCGCCGCGTCCCACGCGCACCACGACGTTGCACCTCTCGGTCGTCGAAGAAATCCCGTCGTTCGACGAAAGCGCGACACCGTTTAAAATTCGCCTCTGTCAGGCGAGACGTCTGTCTACCCGGACTCTCGATCGCGCGGCGTGCACCGAAGGCCTCCGATGCATTCTCGTGCAACGCGCTCTGATATCTCCGCCGCGTCGCGCCGCCGCGCGTGCTCGCTATTAATAGTTCCGCCACGCGAGAGGGAGAGAGATAGAGATGGATAGATAGAGAGAGAGAGAGAGAGAGAGAGAGAGAGAGAGAGAGAGAGGAAGAGAGTGAACGGTGAAATGGAAGAGAGTGCAGCGCAGGAGGACGAATTTAGACCGAGAGCCCGCGAACAAGGACCCCGAGCACGTTCGTTTCTCTCCTACTCTCGGGGTGATATTTATAGGTCGAACCCTCGGTACCGAGAATCCCGACGCTTTCCGCCCTCGCCCGTTCGATTCTTTGTGGGAGATTCACCCTCGTCCTCGGGCGAATTGCGCCGCGGCGGTCCGAGTTATCGACGAGGAATAACGCTTGATTCGCTGCATCTACAGTTCCGTTGACGACGATTCGATAAGACACACCGCCGTCGACGATACAGCCTTCGTTGATAAGCGACACCCCGGGCGTAAAGGTGTAAGCTCCTTTCCCCTGGCCCGTGAAAGCTTACCACCGCGTACAGCGGTGTCGAGCGGATGATACGATGACGGCCCAGCGCAATCGTTGCGGATACGCGTGGTGCGAGGCGTCGAGAGCGGTAAGATTCGCGTATAGCCGCGGCTACGAACGGATAACGGAGCACAACGTTGGCGTCTCGTCGACGACCTACGGCAGAGCTCGGGCCTCCGCGGAGTTATCTGCGACCGCGGAGAGGGTATTTCGACCGCGATTACGGTGAAACGGAGAGAGAGACCCGCGTCTGGCTCGCGCCGAATTCCTCGAGGTCTCTTCGGAGGTGGACTCGAGTGTTTCGATGCTAGAGCCAGCCTCGCGACGAGGTCAAAGTCCCTCGTTTCAAGCATCCCGTCTCGAGGGGCTGAAGATATTTTACCGGAAAATCTCGCTCGCGTCAGCCTTGCTCGTCGAACGCTTCGACGACGTTCCCACGCGTCACGGAGCACGCTCGTACTCGTCCGAGGCGTACCCATCTACGAGGTGTACCTACGGCGCATCGCGCTCGGCGGGCGGCGAGGTCGCGGAATCCGCGGGCGTTTCGCGTTTCGAAGCGGTTCGCTCGTCCGACGAAAACGAAGCCGGATACCTCTTCTCCGTTTCTTCCCTGATTCCTCCTCGTTTTCTCGCCCACCGCCCGATGAAATCCGAGATGATCCTCGAGCGACCGGCTCCGAAATCTTTTCGCAGGTCTCGAGCGTGGGACACGCGGCGGAGGTGTTCGTCGTCGTCGTCCTCGTCGCATCGTTCCGAACCGAGTCTCCCGGCAAACGCTTTAGCGAACCTCGGTTTTGCGGCGACGAGATTCGGGATCGCTCGCAGACGGAGGCGGGTGACGCGAGCGGGAGTGGAAAAACGCCACCGATGCGGCCCGAGACGCCGCGTCCACCCGGAAGGGGGGCCGCGGACGAGGCTCGTCTATAATTAGCTCGTGAATGGAATTTCGGGCCCGAAACGGAAGTGCACGCGCGAGCATCGGGGACCGCTTCGAACGCGCCGCACACACGTGTGCGGGGGAGATGACGGGGGGGGGGGGGGGGGGGCGCGGGGGGGATGGACGGATGGATGCGGCGCCGCGGCGAGGGACCGTATGGAAAAACTTCACGACGATGCAGGCAGGACACGTGCGATGCGAGGAACGCTGTCGCAGCTGCTCGTAGCCGATGGACCGCGACGCTTAAACTTTCTCGCGCCAGACGCGAGTCGAATGAAAGCTGCCTCCCTTCGTCCGACGCGTCCGCGCAACCCCGAGGCTCGTCGAACGACGAAATCGCGACGGATCGGCGCTACCGAGAGAACGAATCCGCGTCTTCCTCTTTCCTCTCCTGGGAGCGGTAATTGTAACGGAACCGGAGACGCGAGGTCCGCCGTCTACCGTCACGACTCGGAGCGTCGTACCTGGTAATTGAAAGGATACGCGGTCGGCGAGAATCCCACACCGCGCGTCCGTTCCTCCTCGCGTCGCGGAACGGTAAAACGATACGGAATCATCGCGTATTAGTACGCGTGTCGCGTACCTAGCAGCGTGCCGGATCTCTCATCACCGCGTCCGGAAGTTTTTGCCACTCGCGATCAGAGAGAGAGAGAGAGAGAGAGAGAGAGAGAGAGAGCCGGGCGTCGAAGGCGATCGGCGAGTTAGGCGGGTACCTATTTTTCATCCGAACAACGAAAGAAAGGATTCACGGTGTGAAACGTCGATGTAAATTCGAACCGCCGTATCCTTCGCGGTTATTCGTACGGTAACGGAAACCCGGCGGTTTCGTTGATGAACTCGAAAAGGGTCTTTTGAAAAAGATGAGTCGAGGTGAAAAGCGAGCCGTAAATACCGGCGAGAATGAGACGGGGAGGGGAAGGCGCACGGAACGGGGTGAAGCGAGAGTCTCCAAACACACGCGGTAATAGCAGGCTGGACGAGGCCCGACAATGCCATTATCGCGACTCTAATGAACTCGTCGAGTGACATTCGACCACGCGACGAGATCCACCGTCCGGCGATCGAACGACCCCGGGGGGCGGGGAGGGGTATGAAGAGAGGAAAATGAGCTTCGAGGAGCACAAAGTTGCAGCTTTGCGTATCGCGGGAACGTTTGATGAATATCTTTTGGTAGGGGAGGGTAGGGTTGACATCGGCTATCCCCTTATTAGCCCGTTGCACGTCCGTTTACGACGCGTTATGCAGATCGACTGACCGCTTCGCACCGCGACGGAGCGTCCTCCGGGTGCAACCGACGCTTCTTCAATTAGGAACGATTCAACGACGCGGCGGTCTTGTTCAACTGCAAATCTTGAAGGGAGATACCTATATCTCTGCTCCTCTATCCCCCCCCCCCCCCTCCCCTGCTGGTCTCTCGATTCGATCCGTTCGATACATTTTTTCCCCGCGCGCTTGCTACTCGTGGGCAACCTATCTATCCATCTATCTACCTACCCCTGGCGACCCGCGAGGGCCGTTTCTCGAGCGCGTTCCCGTTGCACGTTTCACACTCACTCGAATCTACCCACCGACGAGGCAGAAAACGTCGATTCTATTCTCCGCCTCTTCGTTTCTCGTTGTGGCTTTTCCGTTTTTTATTCTTCCTCTCTTTTTATCTCTGTCGTCGTCGTTGCCGCACTCGAGCGACGATCGGCAGGAAATCGCGAACCGAACGGGAAAATGCCGGGCGTACCATTCGAGCGGAATGGTCGCCCAAACTGCGGGTTTTCGCGGATTTTTTTTCCCGCGCGTGGTCGATCGCGCTAAGCGAGGCGTTATCTCTGCTCGGGATCGGCTCGGAGCGGTAGGGAACACGCGCGCGTGTACGCGTAGTACGTGTCGTTTTCGACCGAGCGGCGTTCGGCAACGATCACGCCCGACGGATTGATGTCTTTTCACGCGACAAAGTTGTATGGAAATTCGCTCCGTCGATACTTCGGCTCCGGCTGTTAAACATTCGTCGCTTTCGCGATTACGACACGCGTTTGCCAAGAATTTTTCACGAACTCGATGAATTTTTATGAGATTTTTCTCCCGCCGTCATCCCTCGCCCCCGCGACGGTGCGTATCGTCGAGCTGCCGGTGAAATTCAAATTCGCCACATTTATTCGTCGAGCGGTACCTACGGGTATAACTACGCACGCGTCGCCGATAGATCGACACCGGCATATTTCACGCACAATCCGATTTCGCCGGTCAACTTTAATTTCAAATCTCTGCCAACGGCGCAAAATACAATCGGGGAAAAACGTAGGTAAACAGAATCGCCCGCCCGCCTCTACGTCGAGTCGTACTCGAGTACCTACATATACACGTATCGTTTCGACTCGGGAGACCGACACCGATATACGCGAGAGGCGACGAGGCTCGTCGATGAACAACGGTCGGAGCTCGATCGAGCGTAATTCCGCGCGATACGCGAAACGTACCGTTCGGCTGGGGCGAAGAAATAAAACGAGCAACGGCAACAGCAACGACGAACAAGGATTCTTTCGTCCTCGCTCGCGTTCGAGGACACCGCGGCTGCGTTTCCTCTTCCGTCGCCTCGTCGATGATCCTCGGACCTCGCGGACCACCGTCGAAATTGTCGATTCGACGCGAAACGTATACGGGGAGCTAACGGAAATCAATTCGTGGCTCGGATCGATCGGGGGGTGTAATCCGCGCGCGATACGCGGGGGACGCTGATTATTTCAATCGTCGCCGCGTTTTCACCGGGGGAATCATCACCAATTACGCGAAGGGCCGACGGGACGGGCGAAACCCGTAATCGAACGTCGTTCCGAACCGCGCGTCCAGCGTCGCGGGTGTTGCCGAGAAAATTAGTTCTATTACGAAAATAGCCAGCTAGGATGACAAACATCGGCCTCCCGCCGGCGAAACCAGCTGCGATCGGTGCCGAACGCGTGGTATATAGGTCCGACGGAGCGGTAGGTGCGCACCGCGGTAGCGTAGTAAGGTCGCGTACGCGGAGCGTAGCAGCGCTTTCGCGAAGGGGCGCCTCGCTTATCCCCCTCCGCGTGCGGATGATTTCGAGGGGGTGCGTCGTGCTGCCCGACGGTGTAATTAACCGTATACGTACGTGGGGGGGGGGGGGGGGGGGGGGGTAGGGCGAGCGGAGGGGAAAGAAATGCCGGAAGGGCCCCCATGGTCGTGGTCGATGATCGCGCTCCATCCATTGAAAGTTTACCGAGGCGAACCCCCATGACACGCGCGAACCTCCAGGTGGATCCGGACGTTACAAAACGGATACTCGGAAGGTTCGGAAGGCCTCGGTTTCTCACACCGTAACGAGCAACGGTTCGCGGTGGTCTGCTCAACGTCGCGACGCGGGGGCGACGCTTTTCAGCTGTCTAATTTACAAATATTTTACTTTACAGCTGCGCGTGTTCGGAGACGACGACGCGAGCGCGACATCGCGTCCCGTTGCGGTGTGCTTCCGGTCGCGTGGACGGGGACGGGGTACGCGCGTGGTTCGTCCTTCCCAGTTTCATCCGTCGTTAGGCGCGCGAGTAGCTATCTACCTACCGACCTACCAGGTAGGTGGTAGATACGCGCGCATACGCGTTCGCCCGATCTCTCGACACCCGGGAGGAGATCGCTTCTTATCCCCGCGTAAAGTTTGAATCAGAAACTCGAGAAAGCAAAATAACTATACCAATTATACGAAATTACGTTGAATGATCAGAGCTGCGCTTTTGCGTTGGTATTAAAAAACACAGCCACCCGACAAAGTTCGATCCCATCCAAGTACATGGAGAGCTTACCTCCTACTTACCCCGCTAACGCGCGGCGACGGTGTCCGGATTACGTCGCACGATCGTAGATTCGCGTTCGCGTGTCCGCTTGCTCCCAACGAAAGCGAATCGATCGATCCGTTCGCAAACTTTCACGTCCCACGTCGACGCGCGTAGAGGTACCTCTACGCGTGGAGTCGCGGGAACGGGGGGCTGGTTCGCGTATCTTTACCCCGCGTTACGGCACTTTAGTATCGAATTTTTCCTACAGCGGACTCGGATCGTTGCGGTGCACGGTAGAAATTGAACACAAGATTAGCGTTATTTCAGCACACTCCGTATGTTGTGATGGAGTAACGTGGCTCTACGTTGAAAGTAGCACAGTTCTGTGTTAAAAGTATTACAAACCAATGTTGGAGTGACATTTGAAAAGTGTTACTCCGATATCAGATAACATTGAAAAACTTTGAAAAATGGACTGAACGAACAACGCTAACGATTGCGTCGAAATGTTAAATATTCTAGACACATTTTGTTACCGCGTAACTTTGCGCGTTTGAACGTCGCCCGGGTCGAGGGAGGAGGAAAGAGGGCGCGGGTTACTATAAATAAATATCTATCGGTTAACAGATTTTGTGGTTCGTTTTATTTGTTCTTACATCTACGTGACTAGAACCTTCTTATTCGTCTAGGCTGTGATATACATAGGACCGTCTCCATCTCGGAGAGACTGAAGAGTTGATGTTTCCATGGTTAGTCTTTGGAGGCGCTGCATTCGTTGTCCCGTTGAAGAAAAGTAAAGAAAGGGAGAAAAAGTATATAATAAAAAATGAAAACAAAAATCGACTTTTTCAGGTTTCCGGCGGACGCGTCGGCGGGGTGGTGCGCGTACGCGAAGGATACACCGCCGCTTTTCCTCAATTAAGCGGTGTCGGAACGAGGACGCGTGGCATTCGCCGAACGAGCGCGCGTTTCGGGTGGATCGACCGGCATCTTCGATATCCACCGGAATCACCGTGAGTCCTCTTAAGAATTATTATTTACAACGAAATGATGACCGATTGAAAATAAATACGATAGCTAATAATACAAGTACAGTCTCCAGTAAACGTAGCAGCGACGTCGTTGGTCGCAGGGATCGCGCGACCCGCTGCTGCTCCCGTCGCCGTACGTCGCTTTTACGAGGAAGGGGTCGGCTTCTCGATACTCTGCTGCTGCTGCTGCTGCTGCTGTTGCTTCGCGTCGCCGAGCAACTTCTGCGTCTTCCTGCCGACGTCGTAGGTCTTGCGCGCGGGCCAGAAATCTGCAACGGAGAAGGAGGCGGAGGGCGAATTAGAGATGGATGCGGCGTAGGTGAGTACAGATTTTTGCAACGTGGTAACGTACGCGCGACCCGCTCCCACCCGGAGGGGGGGGGGGGGGGGGTTCGAGATACCCGACGGGTCGCGCGTGGAGCTTTGTGCCTTCGAATGAATAGGGTCGGGCGAAATTTCGTTTCGGCGAACCTTCTCCTGTCCGGAAAATACCGAACTCCGTCGACAAAAGGGTCGTTCTTCGTCTTTCGTGCGCGCCCAACGTCGGAGGGGTTTCGAGGTCGCGTCGGTAAGCATCGACCAACGTATCGCCACGCGTCGCACGGATGCACCGACGTGCCACCTTACGATCACCTTACGGTCAGGTAGCACCTGACAACGAGAGAGCCCCCCTCGTGTCGTCCCTTCGGAGAACTACGAACCCGTCACGAAACGCAGGTGACCCCGTCGCCGAGATAACCGGACTGGAAGTGGAAGTTTCGCCGGGAGATAAGATAACGAGACGGGGCGTTTGTTGCCCCCACTTTCCTCCCCTCCTCACCGACGATAGTATTTTGCCCGAACGGAGCTGCGAATCGCCAGTTGCGAGAGCGAGCCGCGTACGTGCGTATTTGTAGAGTACAACAGTACGACGAGGAGGCTGATTCCGCGGAGCGTAGCGATTTTCGCGGTCCGCGCGACAAGGGGGACGGTCGCGGGGAAAGTGCTCGATCGAGAACTTCTTCCTACGTATCGAGCGCGCCGCGGTAGAGACGCGTTTCCCTCCCCTCGCGTCGAGGCCGCGACGCGAGGCGAGCCGGACTTCGTTGTAGGCGGAAGCAAAGTGCATTCCTGCGATATCTGTACGGAGCGAGATGGGACGCGAAAGAAAGAAGCTTCGGTGTTCGTCGGAGTGACGTCGCTCCCGTGGCATTTGGAATCGTCGAACGTTATCGGGACCGCGGAGACGTCGAATCCCGAGATTAAAGGGAGTCGTCCCGGAGCGCGGGAATATTCAGCTCCGCCCTCTACTTCGAACACCTTCGGTATTCGAGGAAGAAGACCTACCGGTGGTCGTAAAGCGCAACGGAATCGGCTCTCGTAAACGACGGAGCAATTTGTATCGCGGCTCGTCGTCGAAGGAGAGGACGAGGAGAGGCGGCCGACGCTCTCGTCTACATTCCACCTACCTACGCGCGTTCTACCCTCGTGGTTCTTCTTCTTCTTCGACGACCACCGCTTAAAATCCATCCCGGGGCGAGGTATCCGCGCGCGTAGGAGACGTCCAGGGAACGTCGTGCCCTCGGAGCGCGATCGAGCGCCGGTCGACGATTAATTTTCGAAGGAAATCTCTTTCACGGAAAGCCTACGAGGAAGCAGATGGCACTCGACCTTCCAAGGTCCGTCCCGATCCCGCATCGCGTGTCCCTTTGTCTCCCTTTCTTCTCTCCCGCGTAAAATTCCTTCTCTCCGCGGTAGTTTTTTTTGAACGTTTCTTTTTCCTTCGCCTCGGAAATTCGAATTATTTCGTGGGAAATGAACCTTCAACCCGCTAGCTCGTAGTCTCTGAACGAATTATCTACGAACCCGAAGAGTCGAAGGTGCATTCCTCGGCTCGCTCTTTCTCTTCCCAACGGCCTCTGCCCCCTCGCATGAAAATGACCCCGATCGTCGAGCATCCGTCTCGCGTATCATATTTTCTCGAGCACGGCGACGACGAGTCACGGGACGAGGAAATCAACTGTCCCCGTTCGACTCGTCGGAGATGAGAAGAATACGCGTAAACTCGAGAACAAAGCTGGCGCGAAGATGCGCGCGGCGCCGTAGGGAATGCGTTCGTCGAACGAACGAGCGAACGAATCGGGGAAGGGGGACCGTTTCGCCGAAACGCTTCGCGAACGATCCGCGATGCGCCGATAAGTACGCGAAAAGAGAAACGAAGCGACGCGTAGCAGGTGGACAAAAAAAAAAAAAAAAAAGAAAAACAAACAATCAAAAAACAACGAATCGATCGAAACGCGACGGGAAATGATGGAAAGATGGAAAAACAACGGAGGCGCGATAAACGCGCGGGTACGGATGTTTCTCGCGAAAAAATGTTCCTCGTGCTGGGTGTAGAACGAGCGAGGTAAAAGTCTCCCGAGACGAAATACGGTAGCCCGATCAAAGGCTAGGCTCGAGCGTGCGGCGAGAACGACGCGTAAAACAAGAAGCCGAGCCGCGAACGGGAGGACCGGGGGCTCCTCCTACGGCGGGGCAGAGGGGGTAAAACCTGTTTTCCACCGCGACGCGGGCACAGGCCACGCGACCGAGCGGTGTTTGCGAACGCCTGTCCGCCGACTACCCGCGCGACACGAATGTCCGTTGCCGTCCACGCGATTCCCGCCAAAAGCGCGCCGCGACGCGTCCCAACCCGTCCGGACAGGCTCCGCGAAACGCTGCCACCCCCTCCCGCCCCCGCGCTCGCTCCTACGCTCGCGGCGATCCCGATGATTTCGACGACGAACGGGTACGTACGCCGGGTACGTCGTACGTCGAATCCGCGCGCGCGACGGTAACGACGCGTCGTCACGTGGCGGCCGAGCACGCGGGGGGAGAAGAATACCCGCGATAAAATACGCGTTGCCCTCGCACTCACCGCAAATGTTGCTCTGCCGCGGGTACGGAGATGCCTTTTTTCTCGGAGGCTTCTCCTTCGTCGTCGCCTTGCCGGCGTTGCTGATTCCGCGGTTCTCCTTGTCCTCTCCGTCCTTCTCCTTTCGCGGATCGACGCCCCATCGCCTCGCGAACCTGGACCTTTCCATCTCCAATGCCTCCTGAAGCATCTCGACCGTTTCCTTCGGATTCGGACTCCCGAACAAGCATCTCGGAACGTTGGAGGACAACGACGCCGGTAGGACGGCGAATCGAACCTCTCGGCACACGGACGTCGCCAACATGTCTCTCCGCTCCCCCTCCTCGCGCGTCTCCTGCGATACGTCGTCGTCCACCGGTGCGATCGGTATCGTCGGTTTTTCCGTTTTCCTTTCTTGTGTCGTGCGACGATCCCCCTTGCCCCGTACGCGCGAACCGCGACACCTCGCGAACACACGGACGCGTACGCGCGATCAGCCGGGGGGCGATCAGACGGGGATGGCGGTGCGATACACCCGAGCCGAGGCACAACTTTCTCGGACGGTCTACCGTTTACGAGCTACACGCGGTTGCTCCTGCGTGGCCGATCCGGCCGGTGCGGTGGTCAGGCGTGATCTGAGCAGTTCCGAGTTCCGAGCGAGTTCCGTCTCACCGTTCCTTTCTCTCCTTGGAATCGCGTCGCGCGGCACGAGGGTGTCCCCACTCCGCGCGACCCCGTTCGAATCTCATTGGCGCGCGCGCCGGGTTGCGCGTCGAAAAGCGCGCGATCGTCCATCCAGCCAACGGATTAATACGGTTAAAAGAAGCGTCGGACCCCCTCCCCCTCCTCGTACCCCGCTTTCGACTAACGCACGCGGTTCCGGGCTTCACTTTTTTAATCAGCCCCGTGCATACAGGGAACACGAATCGAATGGTACGCGTACGAGTATACGTTATCGTTCCTCAGTCCCGCTCGAGAATCACGTCGGCCCGACTCGAAAGAACTCGACGAATCGAACCCGAGCCTCTTCCCGATTCTTTTGTCCCGCTCCTGAAATATTCCTCGAGTTTCGGAACGAGGCTCCGACGACGGTAGCTATACATACCTAGTTGTTATATTCGCTGAACGTCGCTTTCCTCCCCCCCGAGTACATGTCCTTTCCACCGCGTAGTCTGCTGAACGTCCTGCGAGATACCGCGATCGCGTTCGATGCTCGTCGATGAGTCGCGAGCATCCCCGAATTTCCCGCGAAGCGTCGTCGCGACGATAGCTCTTCGCGCGAAAGGGCAAGACACGCGCGTTACCCACTCGCGGGCAGGTCCCCGCCGAGGGATAATTTTACCGGACAAAACCGCGTATCTCCGCGCGAAGGGTACCTGCGTCGAAAAATACATCCCACGCTTGCGCCTGATATTCGTGGGTCCCCGAGTATCCGGGCTACTCCTGTCGTCCCGCGTCTTCGTACGGGGATAAATAATTTGACCGTTACGAAAACCAAGCACGGCCCACGTTAACCGGCTCTCGACCACCACGCACACAGGTCCGCGCTCATGCGGGTCGTGACAGGTGGGGGGAACGCCGGGGTCCTTGGGCCCGGTAGCCACGATCACTCCGAGAACCTCTAGCATCGACCGCAGGATCTTCACGAACGATCGAAATCTCCTTGAAAAGATTGTCCTACGACGCATCGGGGACGTATCGCTTCCTCGAGGTTCCCTCGGGTCTCGAATAGTAGACGATTTTTTTGTCGCGACGATCGAACCGATCGTTCCCCGTTCCACGTGAGCTTCGCGTAAGCATGGGAATCCATCGCGTGGAGGCAGGCGAAATCGCAGGACGGTAATAACGCGTTCGGGGTAAACCGATCGAAAGAATCGAGACTAACACCCAGCGCCCTCCTCTCGCGCGACGCCCTTCGCGATATTCGCGGTTTCGTTGCCTTCTCCCCCCGTACGTGTGGAAAGTAAGCGGAACGCGTCGCGTCTCGTCGTCGTCGATGGTTATCTCGGGTCGAGGCATGAAAATTCAAACGTCGACAGCTGATTCGGTCGCGACCAGCCGCGATGATTACGAAGATTCGAGGCTGTAGGTACCCTTTCGAACGCGCGCGCGTAGAGTGGGGGCGTTTGTTGCTGGTTTCGCCGTTCGGTCCGTTGCGATGGCCGCAGCTGCGGCGAAAAGATCGGGGAATCTTTCACCGCTGCTCCTCGTCCTTCGGCCTCTCTCTCTCTCGCTCTCGTAGATGGCTGAAGCCCGAAACTTCTCGTCGTATCGCTGTGAAAAATTCCGAGTTTCGGATCCAAGTCTCGTCAGCTCGTTGCGGTAAAGTATCGAAAGGGTTTCGAGGGGGTACGCCGGGCGAAGGGACGGGCGAAGCGTGACCATTTCCCCCGTTTGTCGAAGATTTCGTTGCGAGAATAATGGACTTTTCCACCGGACCTTACGGTCGGTGGGTCGTTCGCGCAGATGTCTCGTTCGTTCTCGAATTGCTACGATTTTCGTCAAATCTCCTTCGCGCCTTTCTCTTCCGGTGGACTTGGGAGAAAAATCGTGGCCCGCACCGGAACGAGAGAGACACGCCTGGCGTTACCGAGGGAGGATAAAAACGCGAAGCGAGGGAGGATTTCCCGAAAACGGAAACTCTGCGGGCTGGCGAGGCACCCCCGCGCTTTGATTCCGGCCAACCGTCGTTGGGTATACATACAGCAGCTGTATCGCCCCGAAATAATATTTTGATCGCCCGTCAGTCTTAATCGCCTCGGCAGCCTGTTTCTCGCTCCCCGAAACCTGACGAACGGCACTTCTTCGCGTTCCCAACGAATGGTTGGGCCGCGACGACGACGACGCGGCTCCTTGGAAACGAACTTTCTCGCACCTTCGTTCTCCTCGTTCATTTCGTTCATTTCATTCATGGACGCAGCAGTCGCTTCACCGGTCAAAAAAGAGCCCGTGTCGTTTGTTCGCAGCGACGTATCTCGATACCGTCGACGCGTACCTATGTACCCTAACATAAGCAGCAGCGGCATCCGTCGTCGAGGGTGCTGGTTTTAGGACCGGATGATTTCTGGCGCGATCGTTCTCCTCCCGCGGTACTCCTCCGTTCTCGAACAACTGCAACAGCTGTGTTTCCACTTTCCACGTATACCACGCATCTTCGCCGGTCGTCCGGCTCGGCGATCCTCGTCCTCGCTTCCACCTTCGGGTTTTTCCCTCGCTCGCTCCTCGCGGCATCGTTACCGAAAGGGACCATCGCCGAACGACAGCTGGAATCGAACGTACCGCCGCGTACCACCACCACCACCACCACCACCACCACCATCACCATCGCCATCATCTTCCGTATCGTCGGCACCGTATCGGCGTCGTTGCCTCTCGCTTCGCGGTCCGTCCCCGTGTGGGAGTGCGAGATCCGTATCCGATCCCTTTTCGCCCCGTGGGATGACCAGATGCTACGGGATAATTCCACGTAGCTCGAAATCTCTCTTCGCTGCTATAATACACATTTTCGCATCCCCGACCCGCTCGAAAAGGTGAGATGATGTTCAACTCGGATCGAACCTCGTTCGTCGTCCTACGCGCGAAACGTCGCGGTCTCGTCGTACATCGCTTCGTTTTCCGAGGCATCCGACTCGCAAGATCGCCGCCGCCCCCGATCGCCTTTCAACGATTTCCCGCCTTTTTCTTGGCGGGATCCGGAGGCTCGCCGGCAACGGCCGAACCTTGCGTCTCACTCTCTCTCCGCGATGGTGGGATGAAAGCGGCAGGTGCTGCTACGCCAGACTTCATTAAACACGGACCCATCTGCGTCTTGGATTCTCGAGACGTCCGCTCGTCGGCATTCCTCGAAAGAGACGCGTGCAGACCGTCGTACCGCTGTCGACGCACACGCGCGCCTAGATAAGTCGCCTTCGAATCCAGGGCGACGTTTCCCGGTCGCGAGACCCTACCGAATGCTGTTTGTTTGCCGACTCCCGAGCGAAAACTTTTTCCAGAGAGCTACGCTTTCGAGTTTCCATGTCTTCTTGATTGTGTCGAGGCTGCGCTGCACCGCGCGAAGCTTGTCCTGGAAAAACACGGGTGCCGACGCGTCTCGGAGCTCGAGGATCGGGGATAGATTCCACCTGCTCTCCCGAAGGTTCGGTAGTTTTACCTACGGCACCGTACGGTATCCCCTCGCCTCGTCGCGTTGGCGTATCCGTCGTCGGGACTCGATTCAGCCTCGAGGTACGAGGAAACAACGACTCGGACCTTTAAACTTTAAAGGGACCTCGCCAGCGCCAAGGTGCACTCCTCGAACAGCTGACGGTGCTCCGCGGGAATCAAATATACGCGAGCAGGTATACGCGGCTTCAGGTACGACGGCAGACTCGCCATCCGGCCAGACATCCCCGAGAAAATCCACCGCCTCGCCGCGGTGCCGAGCCCTGCCCGCACCGAGTCATCGCGCGAACCGGACAAGAGACGTGCCTCTCTCTATTCACGTGCCACGGGCGTTTTCGTTCGACGTACAACGCGCAGGGTAATATAATGGTAGGATGGATACCCGAACCTTGCGTAGGTAATGTTCCGAGTGTTTTGCGTGGGAATGATCATTGAAGCGTGAAGTCGACTAATTGGTGATTACCGATTCGTTTTACGAGGGTGCAAAATGGTCGGAGTACCAGCGGAAATCAGACGGGTCCCGATCGTCGCGCCGATTGGTAACGTTATTTATCGCGGGAAAGCCCGGTCGACCATATCCGATAATCCACGACGTCAGAGTAAAGGAATAACAACAGATTAAAGCTACCGATACGCGATTCATGGATACGATACGATCTCGCGGTAAAGATCATCGATGAGAACAAAGTCCGCACCGCGGCGTTGGGAGATCATCGTCGTCGTTGTTACGTATATACGTGCGTGGAATTCCGGCGAGTACAGGGGTCAGAGCAGCTCGTGGCACCCTACGCCTCCCGTTTAACACCTGGATATCATATTCGTACATTCGTGAAACAGCTGCGACGATGAGTACGATATCAATTAACGATGTACGCGAGTTCGCCGGCTTGTTAGTCGACCCTCCGAGCGAGATAATTTTTTAATTTCGTTTCCATTCGCATCAGTGACACCCCTGCGTAGATTTATTGTGTGAACGGAGGCTATCGAACGTAATTACTCGAGACTTCGCTCTGCTGCCGAGCGACGGATTTGTTTATTATCCACATTATTCTTTTGGTCTTTTTTCCCAACTCTCGTTTTCTCTCATCCTCTGCTTTACCAGCAACGATACGCGCATCGGTCACCCGATGTACGAGGAGTGAAGAATACTATTACTACTACTACTACACTACTACTACTACTACTACTACTACTACTACTACTACACTACTACTACTACTACTACTACTACTACTACTACTACTACTACTACTACTACTACTACTACTACTACTACTACTACTACTACCACCACCACCACTACTACTATCGTCCCGCAACGGTACATCGAATCGCGGAAATGATAATCGGAGGTCGAATTCGCGTTCGTGCAACCGTAGCCTCAGCGATACTCGTACGAGCCGCGGGGAACCCCTCGCCTCGACCACCGCCGGATCGGTTCTCACACACGATCGGCCAGATGACGGACGCCGATTCGTTGCATGTCGGATCGTTCGCCAACCAAGTTGTTTCCAGGCTAAATCGAGTTATTACGGAATCGGGTAACATCGAGGAGGGACGCGTTGCCGTAAACGTATCCGTGACGAGCGATTAGCAACCTCCGAACGTGTCCGTATCCTTCGACGTCTCCCTCGAATTTTCCCACAAACGCGAATTTCATGCAGATATACGAACAGGTGTCCCGCGACGTCTTTGTTGAAGCGGAACGATCTGCAATCGGCGATTCGCGTCCTATCGATTAGATACAGATCATAGGATATTTATTAATTTACAATTTTATCTCTACGAGGAAATAAATACTATATTGAGGTGACGCAAGTCGATTCGTTAGATTAAACCATTTCGATATAAAAATAATCCGACGGACGACCGAAATATACGGGATTACGACTGTTATCGATGATTATCGGAAGTTAGTAGCTTTATTCGTCATTAGAGCTGAGGATGTTGCTAATCCCGCGGTAAATGATACCTGGTTAGCGAGACGGGAAACGTTTCTCGTATCTACTTATGCCTAACGTTGTCGCGACATCCGAACCAGCGAAAAGTCTCTCGAAGGATGTTGCGTCGACGCGTCTACGTCGTTTTGGAAACGTGGTCGAAAAATGTCGCGAGACTACCGGTAATCGTACCACGCCGCGTTACAGCATCCATAGCTATGTCCCTCTTTTTTCTTCGTCCTTCCTTCCAGTTTTCGCGTTCGAATTCCACCAATCACACGCGAGACCAACGAACGTACGATCCGCGATCGACCTCAGGGTAGCTCCGAGCGGAGCTCGGTTTCTCTTCTCGCGTAACAGATGCATCCGCCGATGATCAGGATCGCGAGGATAGCCGCGATTCCAGCTGCGATGAAAATATATAGACTAATGCTCGCCGCGACCACGCAGTTTTCCTCTGCAATGAAACGAACGTGAGACAGGTTAAGGAACGTGGACGTAAGGGCGACGTCGATGGGAACATTCGTCCGGACGCGGTGCGCGATACTTGCCTGTTCGCCCGGAGACATCGGTATCCGTATTGAAAGTGATCAGGTGGACATCGGTTATGGAAAGTTCGATGTATCCCACCAATATCTCCGTCGCGATAGCGCAAACGTATCGGCCTGTATTCAGGCTAGTCGAAAACAATCCGAGGCCCCTGTCGCTGATGGCAGTCACGGAGTCCGAAGCTGCGATCAAAATAATACAATCGAAAAACTCGTCGCCTGTCTCCGAGCCTCTGACGAGAGAACTCTGTAAAGTAGGTGTAGCGATATCTTTCTACGATTAGTCACCTGCCGAATCCGGGAAATTCGTCGTATCGAGGTAAATGGTTGTATTGAAGCTGTCAACACTCGCGGTAGTTCCATCTTGCGTGAATCTGATGGTGAGGGTGTTTTCTCCCTCGTCAACCCGGGTAACTTCGCCCCAGGTGAAAGTCAAATACGAGTTCGTCACGTCGCAACTTCCCGTCACGCTTGCCGTGTCGGGTACACGGATGGTGGCCGAAACGTTCTGCGATCAGAGATGCGTATTTCGATTAGTTACGCACGGTAGACTAGTTCGAGTAGTCCTATGACGCGTCGTAACTCGCGAGGGAATTGCAACATCGATCGAAATAAGTCGCAGATAGCGACGTTATAAAGGCGACTAATTGTAAGTAACAATATACGGATGAAGAGATCACGATCGATATCGTTTTAAAAATTGCTGTTAACGTATACGACAGTGTTTTCTGTTATCGGGAATCGTTACTGCGATGATAATCAATCGAACAAGGAAATATAGTCGTAAAAGTATGATTGACATTCAACGTGATAAGATCACGCGTTGGTCGTGACGCTTGTGATCGACGGCGTGGGTCTGCGTGAAAAATGATGTAGCGTTAACGAATCAAGCAGGTATGATTTTATGGACGTCTTGAAACGGCAAGTTCGTCCCACAGGTCATCGAAGACGATTCATCGAGATGGGAGTTGAGAATTTCCTATCGCGTACCTCTCCCGCCACGTTTGCGTACGGCACGCCGAGGGTTATCGTCATACGAGCAAGGATGCACTGAACTCCTGTCTCCTCATCGGTTACAGCCCAATCAAATCCGTCTGGAATCGTCTGCACAGCTGCGGTCGTAATCTCCTGTTCCGTTTCCGTCGTCGCATCCTCCGTCGAGTCCGTAGTCATCCCGGTCGAATCGCTATCCGTCGTCTCGGTTACGGTCGTACTCGCCTCGCTGGTGCCGGCTTCCGTTGTTTCCAAACCGGTGGTGTTCTCTTCGCTTGCAGTTGATTCCATTGTCGCCATTTCGATCGTAGTTGATACGGTAGTACTTGTCTCGCTTTCCGTGGTCGTGTCGACTACGGTTGATGCGGTGGTACCCGAATCCGTTGTACTCGACGCGATGGTAGTTTCTGGTACTGTAACGGTCGTCTCGGTGATCGTTGACGGAGTGGTACCAGATTCGGTGGTACCGGACTCTGTCGTACTTGTATTCGTCTCGTTTCCTAACGATTCCGTGGTGCTGCTCAATTCAGTGGAACCGGATTCGACGGTACTAGCATCGCTCGTTGGCGATTCGGTAGCACTCGATTCCGTAATACTGTCTCCAGTGGTATCATCCGTAGTTGTAATCGTGACTGTCGCAAGCGATTCCGTGGTGCTCGACTCCATGGTACTGGAATCACTTGCTGTAGTTTGAGTCACAATTGATTCCGCGGTACTGTATTCGGTAATATTGGCTGCAGTTGTAATCGTAACGGTCACATCCGATTCCGTGGTACTGTACTCAGTGGTATTATCTGCAGGTGTGACAGTGATGTTCGCATCCGATGCCGTGGAACTGTATTCCGTGGTATCAGGTGCAATTGTGGTCGTGACGATCACGTCCGATTCCGTCGTACTGTACTCAGTGGTATTATCTGCAGGTGTGACAGTGATGTTCGCATCCGAGGCCGTGGTACTGTATTCCGTGGTATCAGCTGCAGTTGTGGTCGTGACGATCACATCCGATTCCGTCGTACTGTATTCAGTGGTATTATCTGCGGGTGTAACAGTAATGTTCGCATCCGATGCCGTGGAACTGTATTCCGTGGTATCAGTTGCAGTTGTGGTCGTGACGATCACATCCGATTCCGTCGTACTGTATTCAGTGGTATTATCTGCGGGTGTAACAGTAATGTTCGCATCCGATGCCGTGGAACTGTATTCCGTGGTATCAGTTGCAGTTGTGGTCGTGACGATCACATCCGATTCCGTCGTACTGTATTCAGTGGTATTATCTGCGGGTGTAACAGTAATGTTCGCATCCGATGCCGTGGAACTGTATTCCGTGGTATCAGTTGCAGTTGTGGTCGTGACGATCACATCCGATTCCGTCGTACTGTATTCAGTGGTATTATCTGCGGGTGTAACAGTAATGTTCGCATCCGATGCCGTGGAACTGTATTCCGTGGTATCAGTTGCAGTTGTGGTCGTGACGATCACATCCGATTCCGTCGTACTGTATTCAGTGGTATTATCTGCGGGTGTAACAGTAATGTTCGCATCCGATGCCGTGGAACTGTATTCCGTGGTATCAGTTGCAGTTGTGGTCGTGACGATCACATCCGATTCCGTCGTACTGTATTCAGTGGTATTATCTGCGGGTGTAACAGTAATGTTCGCATCCGATGCCGTGGTACTGTATTCGGTGGTATCAGCTGCTGTTGTGATCGTGACGGTCGCATCCGATTCCGTCGTACTGTATTCAGTAGTATTATCTGCAGGTGTCACAGTGATGTTAGCATCCGATGCCGTGGTACTATATGCAGTGGTGTCATCTGCGGTTGAAATCGTGACGGTCACATCCGATTCGGTCGTACTGTATTCAGTGGAATTATCTGCGGGTGTAACTGTAATGTTCGCATCCGATGCCGTGGTACTGTATTCAGTCGTGTCGTCTGCGGTTGAAATTGTGACGGTCACATCCGATCCCATCGTACTGTATACAGTAGTATGATCTGCCGGTGTAACAGTGACGTTCGCATCCGATTCCGTGGTACTGTATTCGGTAGTGTCAGCTTCAGTTGTAATCGTGTCGGTCAAATCCACTTCCGTCGTGCTGTATTCAGTGGTATTATCTGCCGGTGTGAGAGTGATGTTCGAATCCGATGCCGTGGTACTGTATTCGGTGGTATCAGCTGCAATTGTGATCGTGACGGTCACATCCGATTCCGTGGTACTGTATTCAGTAGTATTATCTGAGACTGTAACAGTAATGTTCACATCCGATGCCGTGGTACTGTATTCGGTGGTTCCAGCTGCAGTTGTGGTGGTGACGGTAACATCCGATTCCGTTGTACTATATTCAGTGATGTCGTCTGCGGTTGAAATCGTGACGGTGTCATGCAATTCCGTGGTACTGTATTCAGTGGTATTATCCGCAGGTGCGAGAGTAATGTTCGCATTCGGAACCGTGGTACTGTATTCGGTGGTATCAGCAGTTGTGATAGTGACAGTCACATTCGGATCCATGGTATTATCTGCAGGTGTAATCGTAACGTTCGCATCCGATTCTGTAGAACTGTATTCGGTGGTATTATCCGCAGGTAAGGGTGTGGTGTTCGAATCCAATTCCGTAGTACTGTAATCGATAGTATTATCTGCAGGTAAGGTCGTGACGGTTGCATCCGAATCGGTGGAACTGTATTCGAAAGAATCATCTGCAGTTGTGATCGTGACGGTTGAAATAGATTCGATTGTACTGTATTCACTGGAATCTTCTGCACGTGTAATCGATACTCTCACATTCGATTCCGTGGTACTGTTTTCAGTGGGATCATCTGTTGGTGTATTCGTGACGGTCACGTCCGAATCTGCGGTATCATCTGCAGTTGTATTCGTGACGGTCACAGCCGGTGCCGTGGTATCATCTGAAATTGTAATCGTGACGGTCACATCTGATTCTTCAGTACTGTATGCGGTGGTATTATCTACAGGTGTATTCGTGATGGTCGCATCAAGTTCCGTGGTATCATCTGCAGTCGAAATCGTGACAGTCACGTCCGGTTCCGTAGTACTGTGTTCAGTGAAATCGTCGGCTGGTGAAATCGTGACGGTCACATCCGGTTCTGTAGTAATGTGTTCAGTGGAATCGTCGGCTGGTGTATTCGTGACGGTCACATCCACATCCGTAGTACTGTGTTCAGTGGAATCGTCTGCTGGTATATTCGTGACGGTCACATCCCTTTCCGTAGTACTGTGTTCGTCGTGATCGTCTGCTGGTGTACTCGTGACGGTCACATCAGAATCCGTAGTTCTGTGTTCAGCGAAATCATCTGCTGGTGTATTCGTGACGGTCACGTCCGCCTCCGTAGTACTGTGTTCGTCGGAATCATCTGCTGATGTATTCGTAACGGTCACATCAGAATCCGTAGTAGTCTGTTCAGCGAAATCATCTGCTGGTGTATTCGTCACGGTCACATCCGCCTCCGTAGTACTGTGTTCGTCGGAATCATCTGATGGCGTATACGTGACGGTCACATCTAAATCCGTGGTACTTTGTTCTTCGTAATCATCTGCTGGTGTATTCGTGACGGTCACATCCCAATCCGTAGTACCGTGTTCGTCGAAATCATCTAAAGGTGTATTCGTGACGTTCAGATCAGAATCTGTAGTACTGTGTTCAGTGGAATCGTCTACTGGTGTATTCGTTGTGTTCACTTCCGAATCCGTAGTACTGTGTTCGTCGGGATCATCTGATGGTGTATTCGTGACGGTCACATCTGGTTCCGTGGTACTATGTTCAGCGGAATCATCTGCTGGTGTATTCGTGACGGTCACATCCCAATCCGTAGTACTGTGTTCGTCGGAATCATCTGATGGTGTATTCGTGACGGTCACTTCTGGTTCTGCGGTACTTTGTTCGGCGGAATCATCTGCTGGTGTATTCGTGACGGTAACATCAGAATCCGTAGTACTGTGTTCGTCGGAATCATCTGATGGTGTATTCGTGACGTTCAGATCAGAATCTGTAGTACTGTGTTCAGTGGAATCGTCTACTGGTGTATTCGTTATGTTCACTTCCGAATCCGTAGTACTGTGTTCGTCGTGATCGTCTGCTGGTGTACTCGTGTTGGTCACATCAGAATCCGTAGTACTGTGTTCGTCAGAATCATCTGATGGTGTATTCGTGACGGTCACACCAGAATCTGTAGTACTGTGTTCAGTGAAATCGTTTACTGGTGTATTCGTTACGTTCACTTCCGAATCCGTAGTACTGTGTTCAGCGGAATCATCTGCTAGTGTATCCGTGACGGTCACATCAGAATCTGTAGTACTGTGTTCAGTGAAATCGCTTACTGGTGTATTCGTTACGTTCACCTCCGAATCCGTAGTACCGTGTTCGTCGGAATCATCTGCTGGTGTATTCGTTAAGTTCACTTCCAAATCCGTAGTACTGTGTTCGTCGTGATCTTCTGCTGGTGTACTCGTGTTGGTCACATCAGAATCCGTAGTACTGTGTTCGTCAGAATCATCTGATGGTGTATTCGTGACGGTCACACCAGAATTTGTAGTGCTGTGTTCAGTGGAATCGTCTGCTGGTGTATTCGTTACGTTCACTTCCGAATCCGTAGTACTGTGTTCGTCGGAATCATCTGATGGTGTATTCGTGACGGTCACATCAGAATCTGTAGTACTGTGTTCAGTGGAATCGCTTACTGGTGTATTCGTTACGTTCACCTCCGAATCCGTAGTACCGTGTTCGTCGGAATCATCTGCTGGTGTATTCGTTAAGTTCACTTCCAAATCCGTAGTACTGTGTTCGTCGTGATCTTCTGCTGGTGTACTCGTGTTGGTCACATCAGAATCCGTAGTACTGTGTTCGTCAGAATCATCTGATGGTGTATTCGTGACGGTCACACCAGAATCTGTAGTACTGTGTTCAGTGGAATCGTCCACTGGTGTATTCGTTACGTTCACCTCCGAATCCGTAGTACTGTGTTCGTCGGAATCATCTGATGGTGTATTCGTGACGGTCACTTCTGGTTCTACGGTACTTTGTTCGGCGGAATCATCTGCTGGTGTATTCGTGACGGTAACATCAGAATCCGTAGTACTGTGTTCGTCGGAATCATCTGATGGTGTATCCGTGACGGTCACATCAGAATCTGTAGTACTGTGTTCAGTGGAATCGTCTACTGGTGTATTCGTTACGTTCACTTCCGAATCCGTTGTACTGTGTTCGTCGTAATCGTCTGCTGGTGTACTCGTGTTGGTCACATCAGAATCCGTAGTTCTATGTTCGTCCGCATCGTCCGCTAGTGTATCCGTTTCGGTCACATCCGCATCCGTAGTACTGTGTTCGTCGTAATCGTCTGCTGGTGTACTCGTGTTGGTCACATCAGAATCTGTAGTACTGTGTTCGTCGGAATCATCTGCTGGTGTATTCGTGACGGTCACATCCCAATCCGTAGTACTGTGTTCGTCAGAATCATCTGATGGTGTATTCGTGACGGTCACATCTGGTTCCGCGGTACTTTGTTCAGCGGAATCATCTGCTGGTGTATTCGTGACGGTAACATCAGAATCCGCAGTACTGTGTCCTTCGGGATCATCCGCTGGTGTATTCGTGACGGTCACATCCCAATCCGTAGTACTGTGTTCATCAGAATCATCTGCTGGTTTATTCGTGACGTTCACTGCCGAATCTGTAGTACTGTGTTCGTCGGGATCATCTGCTGGTGTATTCGTGACGGTTACATCAGAATCCGTAGTACTGTGTTCGTCAGATGCATCTGATGGTGTATTCGTGACGGTAACATCAGAATCCGTAGTACTGTGTTCGTCGGAATCATCTGCTGGTGTATTCTTGACGGTCACATCCCAATCCGTAGTACTGTGTTCGTCGGAATCGTCTGCTGGTGTATTCGTGACGGTCACATCCCAATCCGTAGTACTGTGTTCGTCAGAATCATCTGATGGTGTATTCGTGACGGTAACATCAGAATCCGTAGTACTGTGTTCGTCGGAATCATCTGCTGGTGTATTCTTGACGGTCACATCCCAATCCGTAGTACTGTGTTCGTCGGAATCGTCTGCTGGTGTATTCGTGACGGTCACATCCCAATCCGTAGTACTGTGTTCGTCAGAATCATCTGATGGTGTATTCGTGACGGTAACATCAGAATCCGTAGTACTGTGTTCGTCAGACTCATCTGATGGTGTATTCGTGACGGTCACATCTGGTTCCGTGGTACTTTCTTCAGCGGAATCATCTGCTGGTGTATTCGTGACCGTATCATCAGAATCCGTAGTACTGTGTTCGTCGGAATCATCTCCTGGTGTATTCGTGACTGTCACATCCCAATCCGTAGTACTGTGTTCGTCGTAATCGTCTGCTGGTGTACTCGTATTGGTCACATCAGAATCTGTAGTACTGTGTTCTTCGGGATCATCTGCTGGTGTATTCGTGACGGCCACATCCCAATCCGTAGTACTGTGTTCGTCAGAATCATCTGATGGTGTATTCGTGACGGTAACATCAGAATCCGTAGTACTGTGTTCGTCGGAATCATCTGCTGGTGTATTCGTGACGGTAACATCAGAATCCGCAGTACTGTGTTCGTCGGGATCATCTGCTGGTGTATTCGTTACGGTCCCGTCAGAATCCGTAGTACTGTGTTCGTCAGAATCATCTGATGGTGTATTCGTGACGGTCACATCTGTTTCCGCGGTACTTTCTTCAGCGGAATCATCTGCTGGTGTATTCGTGACGGTCACATCCCAATCCGTAGTACTGTGTTCGTCGTAATCGTCTGCTGGTGTACTCGTATTGGTCACATCAGACTCTGTAGTACTGTGTTCGTCGTAATCGTCTGCTGGTGTACTCGTATTGGTCACATCAGAATCTGTAGTACTGTGTTCGTCGGGATCATCTGCTGGTGTATTCGTGACGGCCACATCCCAATCCGTAGTACTGTGTTCGTCAGAATCATCTGATGGTGTATTCGTGACGGTCACATCTGGTTCCGCGGTACTTTCTTCAGCGGAATCATCTGCTGGTGTATTCGTGACGGTCACATCCCAATCCGTAGTACTGTGTTCGTCAGAATCATCTGATGGTGTATTCGTGACGGTAACATCAGAATCCGTAGTACTGTGTTCGTCAGACTCATCTGATGGTGTATTCGTGACGGTCACATCTGGTTCCGTGGTACTTTCTTCAGCGGAATCATCTGCTGGTGTATTCGTGACCGTATCATCAGAATCCGTAGTACTGTGTTCGTCGGAATCATCTCCTAGTGTATTCGTGACTGTCACATCCCAATCCGTAGTACTGTGTTCGTCGTAATCGTCTGCTGGTGTACTCGTATTGGTCACATCAGAATCTGTAGTACTGTGTTCGTCGGGATCATCTGCTGGTGTATTCGTGACGGCCACATCCCAATCCGTAGTACTGTGTTCGTCAGAATCATCTGATGGTGTATTCGTGACGGTAACATCAGAATCCGTAGTACTGTGTTCGTCGTAATCGTCTGCTGGTGTACTCGTGTTGGTCACATCAGAATCCGTAGTACTGTGTTCGTCGGAATCATCTGCTGGTGTATTCTTGACGGTCACATCCCAATCCGTAGTACTGTGTTCGTCGGAATCGTCTGCTGGTGTATTCGTGACGGTCACATCCCAATCCGTAGTACTGTGTTCGTCAGAATCATCTGATGGTGTATTCGTGACGGTAACATCAGAATCCGTAGTACTGTGTTCGTCAGACTCATCTGATGGTGTATTCGTGACGGTCACATCTGGTTCCGTGGTACTTTCTTCAGCGGAATCATCTGCTGGTGTATTCGTGACCGTATCATCAGAATCCGTAGTACTGTGTTCGTCGGAATCATCTCCTAGTGTATTCGTGACTGTCACATCCCAATCCGTAGTACTGTGTTCGTCGTAATCGTCTGCTGGTGTACTCGTATTGGTCACATCAGAATCTGTAGTACTGTGTTCGTCGGGATCATCTGCTGGTGTATTCGTGACGGCCACATCCCAATCCGTAGTACTGTGTTCGTCAGAATCATCTGATGGTGTATTCGTGACGGTAACATCAGAATCCGTAGTACTGTGTTCGTCGTAATCGTCTGCTGGTGTACTCGTGTTGGTCACATCAGAATCCGTAGTACTGTGTTCGTCGGAATCATCTGCTGGTGTATTCGTGACGGTCACATCCCAATCCGTAGTACTGTGTTCGTCAGAATCATCTGCTGGTGTATTCGTGACGGTAACATCAGAATCCGTAGTACTGTGTTCGTCGGGATCATCTGCTGGTGTATTCGTGACGGTCACATCAGAATCCGTAGTACTGTGTTCGTCGGAATCATCTCCTGGTGTATTCGTGACTGTCACATTCCAATCCGTACTACTGTGTTCGTCGTAATCGTCTGCTGGTGTACTCGTATTGGTCACATCAGAATCCGTAGTACTGTGTTCGTCGGAATCATCTCCTGGTGTATTCGTGACTGTCACATCCCAATCCGTAGTACTGTGTTCGTCGTAATCGTCTGCTGGTGTACTCGTATTGGTCACATCAGAATCTGTAGTACTGTGTTCGTCGGAATCATCTGATGGTGTATTCGTGACGATCACATCAGATTCTGTACTACTGTGTTCAGTGGAATCGTCTGCTGGTGTATTCGTGACGGTCACATCTGGTTCCGTGGTACTTTCTTCAGCGGAATCATCTGCTGGTGTATTCGTGACCGTATCATCAGAATCCGTAGTACTGTGTTCGTCGGAATCATCTGCTGATGTATTCGTGACGGTCACATCCCAATCCGTAGTACTGTGTTCGTCGAAATCATCTGCTGGTGTATTCGTTACGTTCACCTCCGAATCCGTAGTACTGTGTTCAGCGGAATCATCTGCTGGTATATTTGTGACGTTTACATCCCAATTCGTAGTACTTTGTTCGTCAGAATCATCTGATGGTGTATTCGTGACGGTCACATCTGGTTCCGCGGTACTTTGTTCAGCGGAATCATCTGCTGGTGTATTCGTGACGGTAACATCAGAATCCGCAGTACTGTGTTCGTCGGGATCATCTGCTGGTGTATTCGTGACGGTCACATCAGAATCCGTAGTACTGTGTTCGTCAGACTCATCTGATGGTGTATTCGTGACGGTCACATCTGGTTCCGCGGTACTTTGTTCAGCGGAATCATCTGCTGGTGTATTCGTGTCGGTCACATCAGAATCCGTAGTACTGCGTCCCTCGGAATTATCTGTAGGCGTATTCCCGACGGTCATATCAGAATCCGTGGTATTTTCTGCAGGTTCATACGTGACGGTCGCATCCGATTCCGTGCTACTGTATTCAGTGGTATCTTCTGCAGGTCCATTCGTGATGGTCGCATCGGATTCCGTGGTATCATCTTCAGCCGTTACAGTGACGGTTGCTTCTGATTCCGTGCTACCGTATTCCGTGGTATCTTCTGCAGGTCCATTCGTGATGGTCGCATCCGATTCCGTGGTATCATCTTCAGCCGTTACAGTGACGGTTGCTTCTGATTCCGTGCTACCGTATTCCGTGGTATCTTCTGCAGGTCCATTCGTGATGGTCGCATCCGATTCCGTGGTATCATCTTCAGCCGTTACAGTGACGGTTGCTTCTGATTCCGTGCTACCGTATTCCGTGGTATCTTCTGCAGGTCCATTCGTGATGGTCGCATCGGATTCCGTGGTATCATCTTCAGCCGTTACAGTGACGGTTGCATCCGATTCCGTGCTACTGTATTCCGTGGTATCTTCTGCATGTCCATTCGTGACGGTCGCATCCGATTCCGTGGTATCATCTTCAGCCGTTACAGTGACGGTTGCATCCGATTTCGTGGTACTGTACTTCGTGGTATCTTCTGCAGGTCCATTCGTGATGGTCGCATCCGATTCCGTGGTATCATCTTCAGCCGTTACAGTGACGGTTGCTTCTGATTCCGTGCTACCGTATTCCGTGGTATCTTCTGCAGGTCCATTCGTGATGGTCGCATCCGATTCCGTGGTATCATCTTCAGCCGTTACAGTGACGGTTGCTTCTGATTCCGTGCTACCGTATTTCGTGGTATTTTCTGCAGGTCCATTCGTGATGGTCGCATCGGATTCCGTGGTATCATCTTCAGCCGTTACAGTGACGGTTGCATCCGATTCCGTGCTACTGTATTCCGTGGTATCTTCTGCATGTCCATTCGTGACGGTCGCATCCGATTCCGTGGTATCATCTTCAGCCGTTACAGTGACGGTTGCATCCGATTCCGTGGTACTGTACTTCGTGGTATCTTCTGCAGGTCCATTCGTGATGGTCGCATCCGATTCCGTGGTATCATCTTCAGCCGTTACAGTGACGGTTGCTTCTGATTCCGTGCTACCGTATTCCGTGGTATCTTCTGCAGGTCCATTCGTGATGGTCGCATCCGATTCCGTGGTATCATCTTCAGCCGTTACAGTGACGGTTGCTTCTGATTCCGTGCTACCGTATTCCGTGGTATCTTCTGCAGGTCCATTCGTGATGGTCGCATCCGATTCCGTGGTATCATCTTCAGCCGTTACAGTGACGGTTGCTTCTGATTCCGTGCTACCGTATTCCGTGGTATCTTCTGCAGGTCCATTCGTGATGGTCGCATCGGATTCCGTGGTATCATCTTCAGCCGTTACAGTGACGGTTGCATCCGATTCCGTGCTACTGTATTCCGTGGTATCTTCTGCATGTCCATTCGTGACGGTCGCATCCGATTCCGTGGTATCATCTTCAGCCGTTACAGTGACGGTTGCATCCGATTTCGTGGTACTGTACTTCGTGGTATCTTCTGCAGGTCCATTCGTGATGGTCGCATCCGATTCCGTGGTATCATCTTCAGCCGTTACAGTGACGGTTGCTTCTGATTCCGTGCTACCGTATTCCGTGGTATCTTCTGCAGGTCCATTCGTGATGGTCGCATCCGATTCCGTGGTATCATCTTCAGCCGTTACAGTGACGGTTGCTTCTGATTCCGTGCTACCGTATTTCGTGGTATTTTCTGCAGGTCCATTCGTGATGGTCGCATCGGATTCCGTGGTATCATCTTCAGCCGTTACAGTGACGGTTGCATCCGATTCCGTGCTACTGTATTCCGTGGTATCTTCTGCATGTCCATTCGTGACGGTCGCATCCGATTCCGTGGTATCATCTTCAGCCGTTACAGTGACGGTTGCATCCGATTCCGTGGTACTGTACTTCGTGGTATCTTCTGCAGGTCCATTCGTGATGGTCGCATCCGATTCCGTGGTATCATCTTCAGCCGTTACAGTGACGGTTGCTTCTGATTCCGTGCTACCGTATTCCGTGGTATCTTCTGCAGGTCCATTCGTGATGGTCGCATCCGATTCCGTGGTATCATCTTCAGCCGTTACAGTGACGGTTGCATCCGATTCCGTGCTACTGTATTCCGTGGTATCTTCTGCATGTCCATTCGTGACGGTCGCATCCGATTCCGTGGTATCATCTTCAGCCGTTACAGTGACGGTTGCATCCGATTCCGTGGTACTGTACTTCGTGGTATCTTCTGCAGGTCCATTCGTGATGGTCGCATCCGATTCCGTGGTATCATCTTCAGCCGTTACAGTGACGGTTGCTTCTGATTCCGTGCTACCGTATTTCGTGGTATTTTCTGCAGGTCCATTCGTGATGGTCGCATCGGATTCCGTGGTATCATCTTCAGCCGTTACAGTGACGGTTGCATCCGATTCCGTGCTACTGTATTCCGTGGTATCTTCTGCATGTCCATTCGTGACGGTCGCATCCGATTCCGTGGTATCATCTTCAGCCGTTACAGTGACGGTTGCATCCGATTTCGTGGTACTGTACTTCGTGGTATCTTCTGCAGGTCCATTCGTGATGGTCGCATCCGATTCCGTGGTATCATCTTCAGCCGTTACAGTGACGGTTGCTTCTGATTCCGTGCTACCGTATTTCGTGGTATTTTCTGCAGGTCCATTCGTGATGGTCGCATCGGATTCCGTGGTATCATCTTCAGCCGTTACAGTGACGGTTGCATCCGATTCCGTGCTACTGTATTCCGTGGTATCTTCTGCATGTCCATTCGTGACGGTCGCATCCGATTCCGTGGTATCATCTTCAGCCGTTACAGTGACGGTTGCATCCGATTCCGTGGTACTGTACTTCGTGGTATCTTCTGCAGGTCCATTCGTGATGGTCGCATCCGATTCCGTGGTATCATCTTCAGCCGTTACAGTGACGGTTGCTTCTGATTCCGTGCTACCGTATTCCGTGGTATCTTCTGCAGGTCCATTTGTGATGGTCGCATCCGATTCCGTGGTATCATCTTCAGCCGTTACAGTGACGGTTGCATCCGATTCCGTGCTACTGTATTCCGTGGTATCTTCTGCATGTCCATTCGTGACGGTCGCATCCGATTCCGTGGTATCATCTTCAGCCGTTACAGTGACGGTTGCATCCGATTCCGTGGTACTGTACTTCGTGGTATCTTCTGCAGGTCCATTCGTGATGGTCGCATCCGATTCCGTGGTATCATCTTCAGCCGTTACAGTGACGGTTGCTTCTGATTCCGTGCTACCGTATTCCGTGGTATCTTCTGCAGGTCCATTCGTGATGGTCGCATCCGATTCCGTGGTATCATCTTCAGCCGTTACAGTGACGGTTGCATCCGATTCCGTGCTACTGTATTCCGTGGTATCTTCTGCATGTCCATTCGTGACGGTCGCATCCGATTCCGTGGTATCATCTTCAGCCGTTACAGTGACGGTTGCTTCTGATTCCGTGCTACCGTATTCCGTGGTATCTTCTGCAGGTCCATTCGTGATGGTCGCATCCGATTCCGTGGTATCATCTTCAGCCGTTACAGTGACGGTTGCATCCGATTCCGTGCTACTGTATTCCGTGGTATCTTCTGCATGTCCATTCGTGACGGTCGCATCCGATTCCGTGGTATCATCTTCAGCCGTTACAGTGACGGTTGCATCCGATTCCGTGGTACTGTACTTCGTGGTATCTTCTGCAGGTCCATTCGTGATGGTCGCATCCGATTCCGTGGTATCATCTTCAGCCGTTACAGTGACGGTTGCTTCTGATTCCGTGCTACCGTATTCCGTGGTATCTTCTGCAGGTCCATTCGTGATGGTCGCATCCGATTCCGTGGTATCATCTTCAGCCGTTACAGTGACGGTTGCATCCGATTCCGTGCTACTGTATTCCGTGGTATCTTCTGCATGTCCATTCGTGATGGTCGCATCCGATTCCGTGGTATCATCTTCAGCCGTTACAGTGACGGTTGCTTCTGATTCCGTGCTACCGTATTCCGTGGTATCTTCTACAGGTCCATTCGTGATGGTCGCATCCGATTCCGTGGTATCATCTTCAGCCGTTACAGTGACGGTTGCATCCGATTTTGTGGTACTGTACTCCGTGGTATCTTCTGCAGGTCCATTCGTGATGGTCGCATCCGATTCCGTGGTATAATCTGCAGGTGTATCCGTGACGGTCGCATCCGATTCCGTGCTACTGTACTCCGTGGTATCTTCTGCAGGTCCATTCGTGACGGTTGCATCCGATTCCGTGGTTCTGAATTCAGTGATATCATCTGCCGTTGCTATGGCAACAGTCGCATCCGATTCCACGGTACTCCATTCGTCGGTGCCGGTTTCGTTAGTCTCGGCTGCAGTTGCAGCTGATTCCGTCGCATCGTTCCCGATTGTATCCGTTCCAGCGGCATTGTTATCGGTCGTGCTGGTCGAATCTGTGCCAGTCTCGTCGTCGGCCGATTCCGTTACAGTGGATTCGATGGTACTCGTTTCACCGGTGCCCGTTTCAGTGGCATCCGATTGCGTCACCGTGGGTTCGATGGTACTGGCCGCCGCCGTACTCGCATCGTTCCCGATTAATTCCGTAGTGCTTAATTCGACGGTGCCGTTTACGGTAGCATCAACTTCGATCGTGCTCGACTCCGAGTCACTCGTTTCGGAGGTATCGGTGTCATTCGCACTCGCCTCCGAGACGGTTGATGCGTTATTAACGATCGTCGATTCCGTACCTGCCCCGGAAACATCATCTCCATTCGAAGACAACGATGCCGTATCGTTGCTCGTCGTCGACTCCGTCGTTATCTCGTTGTTATTTTCAGTCGTGACTACCGTAATCGATTTCGTGGAAGTATCGGTCGAGTATGACGTAGATTCGTTCGCTGCTTCTGTCCCAAGTGAAATCGTATCAGCGATCGTATCGCGACAGATATGACGAAAACATAAAGAGCAACAGATTTAAGCGATTTCGATAACGAGGAACTTATTCTCACCCGTTGTCGCATATTCCATCGACGTAGCAGCATCGTCCTGGGCGCGTGCAGGTTTCGCTGTACCGGAAACGAAATTTCATCAAGTTTCACCTCTGCCAAACGCGATGTTAAACAACACGGCAGTTCTAGTCACGCGTCAACCTTAGAAATAACCGATCTCCGCGCTGCGAATCCATCTCGTCACGTCGAACGGTTCGGACGATTCGGACGATTCGGACGAGTTCGGGTCGAATCTTCGAACGTAACGCGTTCATCAATCGTACACTCCGTGTTTCGGTATCTTATCTCCGGTCTTATTATCACCGCGCTGAGAGATTCAATTGCGAATTCTCAATCGATCAACTACACGCGGCTTCGGGAGGATAGGGACGTCCTGCCCCGATTCGGTATGTTGGTAATTCGGTAACGCTCGTAGATCGTTATTCTGAACCGCGACTCGCTGTTCGTTCCTACCTTCTCGATCGTTCGCCCGCGAATCCCGACCATTCAATCTTGCCCGTTATTCTCAATATTCCCACTACTCCGATCATCGTATAAGCTGCTACTACGCCAAGAATCCTACTCCACTTACCCTGCAAAAGCGCAACGACGAGGAACAACGTCAACCACTCGACGAAATTCATGTCGGAGATCGCGATCCTTCGCTCGCCCGACAACTATTGCCCCAGATCGTATTCTCCCTTCCCCCTCGCGAAGTAGAATTGAATAATTGTCACGCGCGTGTCACACGTGCGTTTCCTGCAACGGCATGCCGGCGATATTGCGATTTCTAAGAGGACGACGACGACGAGATCGAATTGACCGCGGCTCGATGAGTCGACAAAATTTTTGACCACCTCGGGGTAATGTCGTTTGAAAACTGACAAATCTGCCGGGCGAGTGGTCGGTAATTATTGCAATCGATGTGTCGGAGATCGCGTCCCCACCGCGGGACGACTTCGGTACCTTATCGCGACAATACTCAAGATATCCTATCTGTTGTTCGTCGTGAGCCAATCCACGCTGCGATCGGGTTCCCGGCAAAAGTGCAGCTCCTCGCACGTGCCTTGAAAATCCGTGGGTCGCGTTATTAGTCATCATCGTCAGTAGCGTTGCCGTCTACCGACGCGGGGTGGCTTCCGCTCCCTGCGGTCATCCCGACGATAGAGATTAGACCCCCTCCGATGCGTCGCTCGACTCGCGCGGCTCGTATACTCGACCGACGATCACCGATTTCTATCCGGTCCGCAAATAATTTTCGACGCGACGGGAAGAGTGCGATCCTAGGGATCGTCGGCAGCGGCGGACGCTTCGGGAGCGAGCCGGGAGCGTACGTCGAGTTGCATATAGACAGGCGGCAATAAAACTTTCTCGACTGATTCGCAGCAAAAACTGAACCCGATACGTCTTATCCGCGTGGTTCGAAAGTCGTCAATCCGTCGACAGTTGACAGTTGACAATCGATCGATGAAATTGATAGTATTTCGACTATTGACGAATTGTTAATTTGCGAATTGTCAAGCTTTTCGTGAAGTGGCATCGGGTTGATGGCCAATTACGCATTCGCGTCGGGTACGGGATAGATAAAAGATCGGCGCGTCGAGCTGACACGTATCAGGCACGTTCTCCGTTACGAGTACCCGTCGTTTTGCGGCCCGTCGAGGTTGTCCGGTCGGGATTTCTCGCGCGTCCGAGGAATCGTTTCTCTTTTCCCTCGAACGAGAGAGAAGCGGGATGGAAAAATCTCGCCAATACGTTAGCGCGTCGCAATAGCGTACCCCCATCGCCAAATGGAAAATTCCTCGGTCCACCTGTCGAACGCGAGTCGGCCGCGTGGGGTAATCCGTCCGTTTTATTGGTATGGCGATTCGTACGGTGACGTAAGACACAAAAATAGACCTGGATCAAAGCCGCGCGATCGTTGCCGTTCGATAACGGATGGCGTATAATGCGGCGTAATAATACCCGTTTACATCCGTACAGCTAAAAATTAGCCAGGTGCATGCGATCCTGAACGGTGCACGGAAAGAGCTGCCCGACGGCATACCACGGTGCGGCGAGAAAGAGCGAGAGGGAGAGAGAGAGAGAGAGAGAGAGAGAGACAGACCCCAACAAACGAAAAAGCCCAAGTTACGATTCGTGTATTTTGATTCGTATATAATGATATACGCGTGGCAAACCACTTCCCAAAGTCCGTGAAAGCGACCGAGGCAATTACTCCGTACCAAAGTTAGAAAACTCCCGCACACGACGGGTGGGTCAATGCGAGCCCTTGCGTTCGCGTTCGTGCGTCGATTTGTTCCGAACGAGGGAAGAGAAAAAAAACCAACAAAAACCAACAATGTCGCGTCGTACGGTCGGCGAGTCAACGATGCCGCTGGTCGAATTCGGCGGTTGAAGACTGCAATTACGATATGATTAGCGGTGCGGTCATAGCTTTATTATCGTTGAATAAAACTCCCTCCGTTGATCGACAGCCGTGAAATAGAAATTTCGACGGCGTGATTTCTGTTCCCCGTAACGCGACACATTTCGTTGAAAACAAACAAAAAACGGATCGAACCACGAACGAAGACAGGCCGCAGATGTAGGGCGACGACTAACGTCGTCCGTCGCCGATCGTTTCCGCGCAAAAATCTTCGGAACTTCCGGTCTCGAGGGACAAACGTTGGTCGATAGGCTCGTGTTCGTAGTATTCGATTCGCAGATTGTTGCCGCGTCTTTTCGAAGGTATGCGCGTTTCGGCTCGCGAGGGTCGAGAAACCGATCGAGATAAAGCTCGTAGGATATTATTTTACCTAACAACGAGTACTAACTCGTCGCGCGGCCGATACGTCGAGTATTGCCAGAGAATTGCCAGACGAAACCGTCGCCGTTGTACGAAGACCCGTAGATTTACCGAATATTTTCCATAGCGTCGTTGGCATCGCGTACTGCGAGGTCTTTCGCAGTACGCGAACGTGCATCGGTCCACATCGAGCCCCGCGTGGATGCTATCGCGAAACAACGATCTTTACACCTCGTCGTGCGTGCATCGACGACATCTGTAGCGACGCCGTCTTTGATTTCCTTCTCCCATTAGGTACTCTATTTCTATTCGCCCGGTTCGTCGTCCTACTCGACGATTCTGCCCGTTGCTGTTATTACTTACATCACAGTTGTCCGTACCGCGTCTAGGGTTCGTTACTTAGCCGCGATCCGCGATTCATCCGCGCGGATGGCAATCACATTTCCGACGCGAGGGAGAGGGCGCCCGCGTCCGACGTGGTTCGCGGCCGGTGGCCCGTGGCCCGCGGCCCAACGGGTGTCGTGGTGACCACGCGATGTTCTCCCCTGCGGGACGATCGTCGAGATACGATGCCACCTCGCGTATCGTCGTTCGCCTCGACGGATGGCAATAATTTCGCGAGAAGAGACGGCCCGTCGAGCAATTCGTTGCCGCATCCCTCCTTTTGAAAAACAGCTGACAACGAGACGCACGTGCATCTATACGGTTGAAAATTGATCGTGTCAAGTTTCGAAAAGTGTCATCTGTTGTCCCTGCACCCCTGACGCGGGTGAATTTGATCCATCGGCGTCGCGTTACGAAGAATCTTCTCGTCCGTGTAGTAGGTAGGTGGTACGTACGTATCTCGCCGAGCGCTCGCCTACTCTTACTCGGTCACGTATCGTTTCCGCGAGCGATAACGTTGCCGCTCGAACGTTCGCGAATGATCGATCGTTTCCTTCGCCGACTCTCTTCTCGTATCGCAATTTTTTAACGAATAATTCCACCGATCTACCCCCTCGGCCGTTGCTACGTCGTCGAGAGTCATCTCACCGAACTTCCTTCCAACGGTCGACCCTTTCGCTTACTCGCCCTTCCCCCTTTGACCCGTGACCCCTCGCCACGAGGCGAACCGTTCGACCGTGTGTGTCGCGAACGATAGAGAAATCGAGCGCGGATCGTGATTGCTCACTGGTCACCGACGACCCGACGACGACGACGATCGTTTATGTTTCGCGTTACTTCCATGCGGGGGACACATTCGCCACATGACGCTCGCGCGCGTCTCCCTATGAAACACTAGCGATTTTTGTAACTTAAACTTTCCGCGCAAGGTTTCACCGGATCTCTTGGAGTTCGCCTTTGTCCAACCCCTACGGGGATCGCGAGTTTGTATTATTTTTACTTGCAGGAGAAACGAGGCGACGGGGTGACTCGTGGACGTCGAAATTGCACCGTGCGCGTTCACCGACCGGACTTACGACGGTTCGTATCCGGGGGAAACGACGACGGACTTCGCAGTACCTTTCCCTGTCCCGCCGGCGGTGTGCTCTTCGACGCGCGTTCGGATTGAACGAGAAAAGGGACGAGGAAGAAAAAAAACAGCAAGAACCATGGAAAGTATCGTATATCTTATTTTCATCCGTACGGCGGTACGAAGCGAAGACGGATGAACCGGATCGTGAATCGATTTGTGACGTTCCAATTTTTGTTTCTCCAGGGTTGAAATAGGCAATGATGTAGGTATCGCACGCCATGGTCCACCGGCGCTGAAAGGTCGAATTCATTAAAACCTCGGCGAAGCTTGGTCATCCGAGTTATTAGGTTTCATCCCACGCAAAAGAAAAATGTGCGCAGTGTTGGGACGCGAGATAACGGTCGTAGCGGCGAAGCATCGTCCTACGGACAGTATTGCCCGTTCCTCGCACGCTCGCGCCTGCGCGCGCGGCAACCCGCTCGACGCTCCTGCGTACACGGATCGGGTGACATCAGGCGTAGCCTACCCTAGAAATTCTTGATCATCGAACATCGCACGGATAGCTCGATGCTTGAGCGATGTATAATCATCGAGACGACGAGCATCGCAACTGAAGAAACTCTGGTTTCGAGCAATTCGACGCGATTCTACTACGCGTCAAAGGGATACCACTCTATAGTTTGAAACTTTACGCGGTGTCGGTTCGTCGGTACCAATCACCAGTCGGATCGAAACTTTCCATCGCTCCCGAGAGAAAGTAGGTAAAATAGAAACCAAGTCCGATTTTCATGGAAACAGCGAATCCAATTCAGGCAATCGGATCCACGATTATACGTAAAAATACATTCGCGTGTCGCGTCGAACGGAGGGGACAGAAAAACGACGAAAAACGAAGCTCTCGTTCTTATTTCTCGAATTAAAAATGCTTCTTCCGAATTACCGATGTTACGACTCCGTTACGACGACTCGCGACGCGTAGATCACGCGTGATCCTCTCGTTTTGCACGTCGCGCGGAGCTCCGCGCAGACTCGCTCCTCTCTCCGCCGAATTCGAGATTGACGATTGGAAGATCGACCGTGTCGTAAAATTCAAACGTTGAACGGGAGCGCGATGCTGCGACGCGGACGGAGATTCGTTTCCATCGCGAATTGCGTCGGATATTCGATAACGCGTCAGTCACGCGCGTCAACGAATCGCGCTTGCAAATTTATCATCAATAAATTACGATAGTCGATCGCGTTCCGCCGATAATATTGTTGACCAACGAAACGCGCCTGCGCGAGCTAATTTTATCGCGTGGCATTTTGCCAACGTCGAATCGAAAGTACCTGAGGTTACGTCCGAGACGCGAAAAATTCGCGTCGAGACTGAACCTCGCTTTCTAGCCCCCCCCCCCCCCCCCCCCCCTATCCCAGTTTCCGATGTCGGCAGCATTGCGAGATCCCAGATCGCATCTGCGCGATCTTCCACCGCTCCTTCCTCCCCGACGTGTCCGGCTATCCTGTATAATCGTCACGATCGTCCGGCGTATCAACCGTGATAACGCTGCGGCAGAATAAAAACAACGCGAGATTATTTTTACTCGATTCGCGTAAGAAACGTCTACGCCTGTGTTCGTAAGCGTGATTTGTCGGCAAGGATTTTGGTATCGGTAATAAAACGTTGCTCGACGATGATATCCACCTGGTTTCGCGTAACCGGCGTCAGGCGTACACGGGAATCTTCGGCTTCCTCGGATCAGGGTCGATTTTGCACGCCGTCCTTGTAGCGTGACGCATCTACCGTTCGAACTAAATCAACAAACAACAACGGCTCGACACGACGGCGCACCGTTCATGTTTGCGAGAAAAATGCGACTTTGTCGCGAATCTAGACTCTGTGACAGGGGTACGGAGGAGAAATAATCAACGAATGACCCCGATAATATTCATTTGGACACCCGATCGTTCCGCCACGATATACCTAATTATAGGCGACGCGCTCGCGACTCGCGTTTCGTTGTTTCGCACGTAACCGTTTTAGTTTCCAGGTCTTTTAACGTCTGGCCTCCGTCGCTTGGTATACCTACTACTACATCGGATGCTTGCGTTTCGCTTATTCCCAATTTTTTCATCTCATTTTTTCTCCCCTTCCCTTCCAAATACCCGAAACGCGTGGCGTGTCAGGGACGTCTCGTGGTTCTTATTTGCATTGCGTCGCGTTTCCGCGGAAAAATATCGCGCACGACTGCCAAAACACGAGGAACCCGTCGCGACGGGGTCTAATAATGGGAAATCTGGTGTTATCGTTTGTTGTTTTGGCAGTGATAACGCGTGGCGTTCGTACCGGGCTCCGATGAGTCGTTCGATCTTCGAAGTATACGCGCGCGGTCTTTTGCGGTTCAAAGTTCACTGCACGGCAACGAAAATATCGGCAATCGAAATACGAGATTCGTAACGGAAACGAAACGAAACGAGCACGGGTGGTGGCAAAAAGTTTTCCTCGCCAAACTATCGCGTTGAAGAGTCGTCCGGCAAGGCAGGCAAGGGTCAAACGATTTTCCCCGAACGAAGGAAAAACACTGGCCTCGATTCGGAGATTTGCCGGGCTACGTTCTCCCGTTCCGCGAATGATCGTTCGTTTCTTAATCGGCTTACGAGAAGAAAATAAGACGCGCCAGCGACGAGTCGTTCGCCGATGCGAAACGATCGACACGTCACGCGAAAGAATCGCGCGATGTTTCGAGTTCCGACAAAGTTCGGTGCGCCTCGATGAAAATTGTCATCGGGAAAAAGTCGGGGGCGCTCGTCGTACCGTGCACGGCCCTGATAAGCGGAAAGTACGCGTAAACCGCGACGTAAACAGTCGAGGCTGGCCGAGGTTGTCCGATGTCGTTCGAGTCGGAGTGATTCCTCGATCGTGAACTTGTGTGGTGAGGAGCATGAAATGAAAACTCGCTGATATCGAGGGTAAAACGTCGCGTTACCCTTCGAAAATCGTGCTCCTCGTTCGACCAAAGTGTATCTAACGGAGGTGCGAATGTGAACGGTGGTTAAGAAACGGTGCTGGAAGTGTATCGAACGTGTTAAATGCCGTGATATCGAACTCCATACAGGATTTCGACGACGACGACGACGACGACGACGACAACGACGATGACAAGATGGCTGAGAATCTCTGCTGTGAAACATATTTCGAAAACTGAGAAGCGAA
Source organism: Arge pagana (assembly GCA_963969455.1). Taxonomy (NCBI): domain Eukaryota; kingdom Metazoa; phylum Arthropoda; class Insecta; order Hymenoptera; family Argidae; genus Arge; species Arge pagana. The sequence goes on along the minus strand of OZ018315.1, from coordinate 16,384,474 downwards.
GCTAAGCCGCAGGTTTCATAGATCACAAACGATGTCGCTATGATACTGGGCCCCTCGGAGAGAGACTGCCCGAATCGCGACAGGTAATTAACGGAAAAATTCGCGAATCGACAGAATGTGCCCGGGTGAGAGTGTGCGAGCGAGCGACAGCGCGAGGGTGTGTGCGAGCGAAAGAGAGAGAGAGAGAGAGAGAGAAAAAGTAAGCGAAGTAGCGCGCGCGCGTGCGAGCGTGAGCGTGTGTCAGAGAGAGAGAGAGAGAGAGCGAGAGAAAGAGAAAGAGCGAGACACCATTGCGACTGTTTGGCTGTGTTTCTTCGACCATCTTGTTGGCAAAGAGCGTTGCGACGTCGGGGGTCGGATTCGCGATACGTATGTGTATCGTCGCTGTCGTCTGCCACAATACCAATTTATAACATCACTTCTTCGCACCTTTGCTCGCGTGCACGCGTGCCGTTGCGTGTATATAAATACGCGGCGAGACCTACGTCCTCGCCTGAAAATGTACGGGCGCCTTTCGCGTTTTAATCGACACTTTTTCTACTTGTTTACGTCGATAACCATTTCGCAACATTGGCAAACTCTGCGACAGGATCGCTCGTTGTTGTTACGACTAGCATGCTTTACGCATTTCAATTTTTACGCTGTACGGGAAAATCCAGTTCGAACATTCTCGCTACGAATCACGTACGAGATCATTCTAGACTGCGATTATTCCCTAAATTTTTGAAAAACAACGAGAATTATTTTATCAGATTTCATCATCGAAATCTTATCGACCTTTCCACGTTTTCCTTGGTTATAATAATGTGAAATTTGATTGTTGTCATATAATTTGCCAAGTTTCTTTTTTTTTTAACGTATCATTGCACTCGATTGAACTCTGACCGGTTAGCTAGGTGATCCTAAATTGGATGGAAAAGAAAGCGTACTAGATCTTGAATCGCGACGAGGATTGTTCCAATTGTTGATTACTTTTTCCATGGATATTAATATTGAAGCATCCCGAATGTTCCTTTTGACAAACTATGTGATACGTTTGCCTTTTCAGGGGATGCGTGACATGTTCATCCAAGCTCAACAGACGAGCAGCGTCAACGGCAGCAGTAGCAGCAGCAGCAACACCAACACCCATACCGCTCACCATCACGCTAAGAAACGCAAGTTGGATTACAACGTCGGTCAACCGATTATCCAACACGGGCAAGTCTCTGCCGATTATCAATTGGATAACGCAACTTTGCAACGATATTCTGTGAGCGGTGCTAACGCCGCGTTTGGATCGTTGCATAATAATGCTCTGCAAAAAAGTCCAAACCAGCAGACTTTGGTGCGGGCTTCCACTATCAAATTGTTAGATACATACCACCGGTGTGGTCAAAAGGTAAATTCCATTGTTATCCTTGAAATACATTTTTCCATACGATTCGGCTGAAATTGATTCGAAATGTATCCGTTCGAACAAATGGGGAAAATCTAAATACAAGATTATACGTTTAGGGCGATCGGTTGATAAGGAGAACATTTTTTCTCATAAGGCGTATTTCTCCTATAGAGAAAAACTTGGTCCAGAGAAGGAGGTAATGGTGAAGGGTTGGCCATTCAATCGACCAACGTGGCAAACACAACAGCCGGTACCGTAGGTTCCCAGCATCATTTTCAGCAACAGGGACTGCAACCGAAACAATCCAGTATGACTTCGCACAGTAAACAAGTGGCGAACGGAACTAACGGTGGGGGTGGAAGTAATCCGCAAGGGGATGGCGATTACCAGCTGGTGCAACACGAGGTCCTTTATTCAATGACGAATCAGTATGAAGTATTAGAATTCCTTGGGAGAGGCACTTTTGGCCAGGTAAATGAATCAATTGCCGTGCTTTCGACAGCTCTGTGATTTACTGTATTTTTACAGGTTGTAAAATGTTGGAAGAAAGGTACAAATGAAATTGTCGCTATAAAAATCCTCAAGAATCATCCGTCATATGCGCGCCAAGGCCAGATTGAGGTGAGTCATCCAAAGAAAACCTTGAGGCGTTTGTGGTAGTCACTCTAATCCAAACTACATCGAGTCATGATTATTTGCAAAATAGGTCCACCACGTGACAACCTCGTTCGAAATCAAATCAATATTTTTAACAAATTCAACGAAAATTTAATCTCTATCATCGAATCTATTTTCATAATTGTCATAATCTATTGTTCCTTCCGATAGTTCTGTCAGTTCATTTGTCACCCCTCGCGGTTTGCTCGATGTCGCATCAACGAATCTTTTTGTGCTCGAGAATAACTTTAATGCCAGAGTTGAAACATACATTTCTTCCATTCAAGTTAACATCTTTCTTCCAATCTTTCAGGTCTCCATCCTGTCGCGACTCAGCCAGGAAAACGCGGACGAGTTCAACTTTGTGCGCGCTTATGAATGTTTTCAGCATAAGTCGCACACCTGTCTGGTGTTTGAAATGCTGGAACAAAATCTTTATGATTTCTTGAAACAAAATAAATTCTCACCTCTTCCGCTCAAGTACATCAGGCCAATCCTTCAACAAGTTCTCACAGCCCTTCTGAAACTCAAGGTATTTGATGATAGTAATCGGTCACGTTGAAGAAATTCGATTGGAATAAGAAAGTTATTCGCGTTACATGCCGTGTACAATTGAACCGAGCACACGGTGGGGTGAAATTTTTTTTTTCTTTCGTCATGCCGTTGAAAATTTGGACACTTTCTTACAGCAATTGGGTCTAATTCATGCTGATTTGAAACCGGAAAATATAATGCTGGTAGACCCCGTGCGTCAACCGTATCGGGTGAAGGTGATTGATTTTGGCTCGGCCTCTCACGTATCCAAGGCCGTCTGCAATACTTATTTGCAATCGCGATATTACCGTGCCCCTGAAATTATTCTTGGGCTCCCGTTTTGCGAAGCGATCGATATGTGGTCTTTGGGCTGCGTCGTCGCCGAACTATTTCTTGGTTGGCCTTTATATCCTGGAAGTTCGGAATACGACCAAATACGATATATCAGCCAGACGCAAGGTCTGCCTACAGAACACATGTTGAATAATGCTAGCAAGACGACAAAATTCTTCTACAGAGATGTGGACAGTGAGTAACTATTGGCACATCCGTAATTAACATGCCTGGTTCGCGGAACGATAACACGTTAACGCGCAATCTTAACCTTTTCAGGTACCTATCCGTTCTGGAGGTTGAAAACACCGGAAGAGCACGAGCAAGAAACTGGAATAAAGTCTAAAGAAGCGCGAAAGTATATTTTTAATTGTTTGGATGACATTGGTCAAGTGAACGTACCAACGGATTTGGAAGGAGGGCAGTTGCTAGCTGAGAAAGCTGATCGACGGGAATTCATCGACCTTCTTAAACGCATGCTCACCATGGACCAGGTAGTAATATCTAATTCATGATGTCTACCATTTCACGGATTCGTATTTGCATAAATTTCGAGTGGTTTTTTCCTTTTGTCAATTGCATCGCGCTATAATTTCACGACATTGCCTTTTTTTGACGCTCAGGAGCGGCGTATAACACCGGGTGAAGCCTTGAATCATGCGTTCGTTACTCTGGCACATCTCGTCGATTACGCCCACTGTAACAATGTTAAGGCTTCTGTACAAATGATGGAAGTATGCCGGAGGGCAGGCGATTTTACGGCAAGTCCAGCTCATCATCAACCACCGCCGGCTCCGCAACCGGCCCCACCTGCCTCGCTGGTTGCTAACTTTGTGCCAACGACTAACGGCAGCGCTGTAACGCTCACATTTAATAATCAACTGACCAACCAAGTACAAAGATTGGTCAGGGAACATCGCACGGCTCCATCAGGATACGACAATCTGGTTCGTTGCAAGGAAAAATCTGTTGAATTTCGTCGCCGTATGTGAAGTTCTGTTATGAATCTTCGTATTTTCCTCCATTTTCAGTATCAAATATATAGTAATAGCAGTCGTAGAGCGCCGCAGTATAGCAGTTCTTCAAACGGATCCAACAGTGGTCGCGGCGCCGTTCATGATTTTTCACATCAGTTAGTACCTGGTATTCTATGCCCACCACCTGGTTATCAACCAATGTCCAGTCCTGCTAAACACGTCGTCGTTGCTCAGGTTGGCGTCGCAATTATGATAGATACAAATTACGTAGCTTTGTCAGTCGATCATCCAATCAGATCATTCTCAGACAAATCGTGGATATTTTAGCCATCGCAAGCTCAACAAGGACCATTGCAAATTCAACCGTCTATTATATCGCAGCAAGCCGTAGCAGCTGCGGCAGCGGCGGCCCAACAACAATATGCTGCTGTTCCTGTCTCGATGGTTGAGACTGGTCGTCAAATGTTGCTAACGGTAGGCGTTTGCACATCTCCTTACTCATCCTGTACTTGATCAGTCGATTACTAACAACGATACAGCTTACTCTAACATAATTATAAATTGCAAATATGATAATTATTTTGCATTGAATTTTTTAATTTCACGTACTGCTAATGCTTACCCATTAATCGGTTGTCAATTAGGATTCGCTAAGTTTCAAGTCCACAAAGAATGCATCTACTCGTTAGTCTGCAGTCTGATTGTTTCCAACTTCATTACATTCTTCCGTGGTTGTCTGCCTGGATATTCTTTACTGATAACATCTGCTTAACTTATATCGTTTGCTTTATTCTTTTTGATATGAGAAACTATGATGTTTCAGCACAGAACACATTTATATGATCATTAAAATTGACATATTCCCGTGTGTACATAAGTATCCCATGGTCGCGTTACAGAATGCTGTGCAAACATCATGGCCCGGTGGTAGTCGACAAATGGCTGCCATCGTGCCTTCATGGCAGCAATTACCCCCGCAGCATGCAACCATTCAACAACCGCTGCTCAGCGATGCTGCTGATTGGGGAAGACCACTGATCGTTGACAGCACTGCTATATTGCAGGTAACATCGATGTATTTTATTAACGATGAAAAGTTCGCTTTTTCACTGTCTCGATCGATAGCCAAGTAACACTTATTCGCGATGTAGAAAAGTAACAAATTCGCTCTGGAAGAAAGTTTACGCGTACGGATAGCAAATTTGGTTATCTTTTACGTCGCACGCGAGAACCATCACGCTCGCTCACCAAGCAGATCAGGGAATCGAGCTATCCTCGATGATGTAACGAAACAAGTCTGCGCGCAAATGAATCGTATGGCAAGGAAACGGAGCATCTCGACGCGCCTGTGTGAATGGTCAACTTCCATCTAGTTACGCGTTATATTTTTCTACATAAATTTGCATTCAGGCGTTATTTTGCCACACTTTTGCCAAGCCTGTACTAGTTTGTTTTCCTTCTTTATCAACGTCCGTTGTCTCATTCATGAAATATCACACAAAGGTTTCGTTAAGACACGGCAGTTGGAAGAGACGAATGGTAGCTCGCGCTTTAGACGCACTTGGAAGAGGATTTCGATTTGAATGGAAGAGGTTGTGATGAGAAAAATTATCGAGCCAGATGATGGTTATATAATTGACGAGTTACCGTAATAACAAGCAAAATCCCCAACACTTCCTCAATTTTTGTCCTCCACCTCGACTCGACAATGAAATTCCTGACTAATATCGGTTGTTTCGGGGAAGGATCAGCGCCCCGTGTTCCCGGTAACGGAAGTCTACAATGCCAGCGCCCTTGTCGAACATCCCTCCCAAGGCTGGGGTAAACGCAGCGTAACCAAACATCATCAACATCACTTGACTGTACCGCAGCAGCCTCAACAGCCTCAGCATAGAAACGAGCATAAGAAAGAAACGCAACAGTTGAGCCCCGTAAAGAAACGTGTCAAGGAAAGCACACCGCCGAGTAATACAAGGCGGCATTCTCCGGCCAATGGACACTGGCAGCAACAATCTGCTCAATCACATCATCATAATGGTAAACACGGGGCAAATAGTCACGGAACCGACCATCAAGTTGCTGCTGTTAGGCAACAAACTATAACCATACACGATACCCCTTCGCCCGCGGTGTCCGTCATCACTATCAGCGACAGCGAAGATGAAGGTTCTGGGAAATGGTAAAAATTTTATGCACCGGATACTTTTTACGTTTGTTAGTTTTTCTAGTCGTTTGTCATGATTTCGTTACATATTTTTTGAAATTTTTTAACGCCTTTCGTTCCGATGGGCGAATGTTACGAAACTTTCGGGTAGCTTGCCGACAACTCATGAAAGTTCATAGGAAACTCGGAATCTTGAATTCTTAAGTTTACCGTAGAATCATGCATGAATATCATTGACAGTTGTGGAGATCGTCAGTGTGGGGCTTGCCAAGGTTTGGCTCCTCGTCTGTCTGGCGACGGGCGGCCTGTCCGCGAGGATGTTATCCGAAGGTAACATTATTGCGTTACAATAACACAGAACAAGTTATTTCTCGTAACAGTAAAAAAGCAAACTAATAACCAGTGCACCCGTTCCATATTTCTAACTCGATACGCGTTGCGTAAATGATTTCCACGTATTACATAATAATGAAAATTTTATTATACTATTTTTTCATCAAATCATTATCGCCAGTCAACGTTATTTATTCCTCGCAGAATAATTTCAAAAGAACACTAGCATCCTTTTTTTCCCCCAAATCATGCGATTTGCTTTAGGTATCTATCGAAAACTTTCTTTTCAAATTCACCGATCGACCCAATTTCCTGCATCTTAGACCCGCAGAACGAATAATGCACTCTTTTAGCAAACTCTATGAAACTTGGGATCAAACGTTATCGCCGCATAACTAATAATACACAGGGAAGTGCTAAATACAGGAAGCAACTCTCCGGTTTCTGAATCTCCGTACTTGCATTCCAAACTAAAATAACTAAGATATAATGATTATCGTTATCGACGATCCTTCGTAGCTAACCATTATAACCAACTTAACGGCTTGTCGCGTTATATTTCAGTGCTCAATCTACGCCGAGAGTAGCGCAAAGCTCCCATCAGACTCATTCGAGTGGCCAGGCGCATTTGAACGGGCATAACAGTTCGTCTCATAATTCTACGCAACGCGTGCATCGCAAAAATGTCATCAGCTGCGTGACGGTGGGCGATAGCGACGGCGAAGCTAGTCCAGGTCGGGTTCACGCGCATTTATACCAGCAGGTCCCACAACACCAGCACTCCCAACCTGCCCAACACATTAAGCACGAACCTCAGCCTCAACATCACGTCAGGTACGAAAGAAAGACGAAAAAAAAAAACAACTAGTCGTGAAACCGTTAATTAATCTTCATATGTTCGAAACAGTTCCGGCTATTCTTCGCAATCACAGAAAAAACGTCTGTTAGCCAAAGTACAGTCAGAATGTAACATGATCAACGTCGCGACAAAACCAGAACCGGGCGTCGAATATCTCGCGCCGCATCCCTGTCATGCGCCCGCATGTAAGGAACCACCGACGTACCAGGTTAGAGGATATTTTTCTAAATTCTTCTTATCTATTTTTTGTTTATACCTGTATACTCTAGAGAATCTCTTGCGAGTTTGAACCAATCGATCGTTCGTATGTATGTTCAAATTGAAATTATGTGTTATTCGCGAATCCTTCCTTGTTAAATCTCAAATTATCCTGTTTCTGTTTTCATCATTGACATTTCTTTGGGAAATATTTTTTAGGATGACGCCTATGACATGCATGACTACTTCTTGCAGTATGTAACGACGAGCAGCGCGCATCCGCATCTTCAAGAACAGCATATCGTCTATACGACGGGTGCTGATAAACGTGTCTCCTGGCCTGGAAAACGAGCGGAGTACAAACACGAATACGTACAACCACCAGCGGCACATTCGAGGGATCATCAAAAATGGGCAGTCGCTAATCCAGTGCATCAGTACAGGTTTGTTAATAAATTCTCAATGCTGCGTGAAGTAATTGGACGTTGTCAATTATTTTTCAAATGTAATCCAATTTTTGCATGGCATTTTTTCATTTACATAGATGTTGCGCCAGTTATAAAACACGGTCGACGTGAGTTCTTGATTAAGAATGAAAATTGAATTTTCATTTAACACGGCAAACGTGAAATTTCACGGAAACCCCGTCGGACGTCCAGTTCACTCGCTCAGAGTCATTTCCAGTACAATATCTCGGATTAAACCTACCGTGATATTTTTTCACCGAAATACGGATGGTAGCCTGCGGCCGCGAAAGAAACGAGCTTTTTGAAAATTCTGCATGAGAATAGTCGCGGAAACGATCGCGATCTTGACAAAAGTTCATCCGTACTGGAAATTCGGTACCATCGCAATTTCTTCGCAACGATCACGATCCAACTCGCGTTCTTGTAATTTTCATTTGTACCCGGACGAGATGCGATGTAAGAACTCCATCGAATCGTAGTGGCATGCCGTTAAATCGTTCAATCTTTAGCGTCGTAATTCTTAGTTTGCGTAGAAAAAGCATGTGATTTGCATAACGAGAGGGATGGGTTTGTTTGTGGGTTTTGTAGGCAGAGCCAGGTGGTGGGTTCCGCCGCCCACCCGGGCCATAACCATGGACATCATGGTCATCCGGCTCATCTGAGTCCTGTGGGCGGGGGTGGGGGCAGAAGTCCAGCTGCTGGACCGGTAGTAGGGGGAACCCAGCACTTGGGTCAGCCCCTCTACCAAGAATACGCTCACATACGATCTCGTGGTCATCCCGTGGCACCCCCACCCGCGGTTTACGTAACCGCGGCGCCTTCCCAGGCGCCGAGTACTATCCAGCAACAACAAGTGCCCACCTACCAGGGATTCACACCCGGGTGGGTACCTAGACACCTAGTAGATGCATGCATGTGTGTATCTTTTATTATTATTATTATTATCGAATTTATAAAATACGTATCGATTAATTGTTTTTTCTACCACCCCTGCAATAACGTACGGCACCGGGTGCGATTATGCGGTTCTGATTTGTTTCGGAAACAATCGAATTTTCCAAGGTTTACCTACCTCGTTTTCACAAATTTTTCATTTATTCGTGTATTTCTGTAAGATTGAGAGATTTCCGCACCAATTGTCTCGATTATATCGGCCGTATAGGTGATTCGATCTTGCTCGTTTGTACTCTCGGTATCGATTTCGTATCGCATCGTAACGTTACACGAAACAAAAAATAACAACGAAGAACCTATTTTGTCGATTCTCATCGAATGAAAATTCGCAGTACCAAAAATTGATTGATTGATCTTCTACTTTAGCATAAAAACGCAGGCCGGAATGCTGTTGTTTGCTTTGCACGATTTTTCATGAGTATTTAGTTGCTGAAACAATTACGTTTGCCGATGATCGTTGTTACCTGGCTTCTTAAAATAATTACGATCGAACGACATTTGTCTTTGAATCTCGACGATTGCGCAAATTACGGATAAAATGACGGAATTTCATCAAACGAACAGCATCTCAAAAACACGACAGACACATCTCTTTAAGCATTTCGAAGCCTAGATAGTAATTTTAAGTATCTACTTAATCGATCAATGAAACAATGGACACCCTCTAAAGTGTATATCCCGTTTTTTACAGCTCGTCTCCATTAACGTTGTATGATTCTAGTCGAGCATTACCGCCACCTGCTCATCACAGTTCCGCCAGACCATTACTGGCGAGTCACGCCGCGCATCCGTTACCGGCTCATATGCAGCCAACTGCCGTCTACGGATTGCCATTATCGCCGGCAAAACATCAGTATCAACCATCTGGTTTGTGGTTCACTGAATAATTATACCGACAACCGATCAGCTTATATCATTGATCGATAAGTTATCGGGACGTTCAATGGTAACAACCAGGCGCTGCGGTTAACGAAACGTTGCGATTCGTCAGCAAACTTGCTTCCAAAAGAGAAAATAATAAAAAATAACATAAATAAATGAAGGAAAAAAAAATCAGGGAAGAACCAAAATTCCGGCATTGTCGTGAAACTTTTGCCGTAGCTTTTACTTTGGAATAACCCGAATATTCGTTATTTCCTGGCAACGACAACTGTAAAAATTGGATTAGTTGTAGTTTTCGTCGTTAGGTTTTTAATCTTTTTTCTTTGTCGACTTCTTTTTGAAAAATATATTGCAATAGTTTTGAAGAGTCAGATTCGTACGCTACGTAGTGAAAAGAACTTGAAACTCGAAGCGAAACAAATCGGGTGACCAACTAATTATCGTGCCTTTGTAATTAGATTTATTTTGCCGCGTGCCGCTGCATAATTCAAGAAATATATAACTAATAATCGAAAGACAACGTTCGAGTCACCTCATCCGCGCGTCAACAAACCACTTGGACCCGCCAAACGTCGGGAGTCCATTTATTTGCAACTGGCAATATATATATATATATATATATATATATATATATATATATATATATATGTATGTATATATATGTATATCCGTCGAATTCTGACCTTTCAAAACGAGATGTAGGCGAATGCTTGACTAGTTGTTGTTTGGACCGTGCGGTGGAAGTTTCATGATCGCAGAATAATAGTAAACGGTGATCGCAAGCGAGGAAAACGAGACAAAGAAAGTAACTTAATCAAATATAGTCGGGGAAAAATGAACGAGGAATCGTGGAGGACTGAAAATGCTTGCGCTTGAATTAAAACTTATTGAAAGCGAAAGACCAAGTGTGAAATGTTTACAAACTAGCGCTTAAGGGGATAGTTTATAAGTGATGAATGCGTATATAATAAATATTACGGTTTATTCGAGGATACGTGTATAAAAATAATACCAAACTACGAATCAGAATAATTCAATCAGGTACGGGCTTAAATTTTATCCGAGTGGCTCGAAAATATTGAAAATGTAACTAAACGACGCGCTACTTACGTAAGCTTAGAGTAGTAGCCAGTTTCAATGAAGGGGGAAAAAATGTTGAAAGTTAAGAACCGTCGAGCGTTGGGTAACAATTTGTTGGAATTTGATTCGTACGAGGTACGGTTCGTGTCGCGTGCCGTTACCCGTCTTGCCGAATCTTTTAATATTTATCGTTGGTACGGCGCGTGCGTGCGCGCAAACACACACTCGTGCAAATGACGATTTTAACTGCCTACAAATTTTCCAATCGCCGTTCGTTGTAGATTTGCATTTCCTATGATATGATGAATAATATCATGGATCTATTATTTTAATGATAATTAACAAATTTATTCGCTTAATTTGCCCGTTTATTTATAAATATTCACTCTTTGTATTAGATTATTTATACACATACTAACGTTCTCATTGTTTTATCAAAGAAAAGTGTGTTCTTTACTCGTCCGATACACGTGTATATGTACCAAACAATCCCGTTGGGTTCTGGATTCTGAGGTGCGAACGCGTCGCAGCTTCTCGCACGACACGACGATTACGCTACACGGAATCATCGCCAGTCGCGTTGGTGCGCTCGCTTGAGCGCACATTTCACTATCGAGTACCCAACGAGTCGCGCGACGCGTGCGCCACCACGGACGTATATATGTGTGCTCGGGTATGTCTATACGGAAGGGGTGAACGTTACGTTAATTCTTTTTTTAATGAACGGTTTGGTTAGCCGTAAAATTGAAAAAAATTCAGGGTGTCGTAGCGCAAATACGAATGTCGCCCCTTTACTTTGTACAAAGTGTATATGTAGAGAAATGGTGTGTTGTTATTGGTGTTTTTTTTTTCGTTTTTTTTTTGTCTTACGTTAGCGCTGTCGTGAAAGTAAGAGAAAAAAAAATATTTAGCAGCTTCATTGTGGACAAGAGGTGTAGATGTAACGATATTGCCTCATTATTTATTCTATATATTGTAAATATCTAGATTTATTTGAAATTCAAGCACAAGGGCTACCGCAACGACATTCTGTTGCACCTATTACTGCATAATAACGAGATAATAATGAGGACTGAATCGCGAACTAATGTCGATTAAATTCAACGTCATCTGTTATTCGCCGAACGTTCGTCGCGTTACAAAAAATTAGTTCGGTAAAAATACATTTTCTCACTTTCTCGATTCCGAACTCGTCTCTCGACTGAACGAACACTCATCGACGTAGTAATTATAACGCGAATGTTGCAAAATTTCGACGTTGTTCGTTCGGATGTGTCAGCCTCGTCAATGTTATTTCAACGTTTTGCGCATAATAGATGATATTGACTGCGACTAGTTCTGGAGATAACGTCTTATTGAATAAAGATCACATAGTATTAGGAAGAATATTATTTTATGAATCGAGTTACATACGTAATTGAAATGTCCGAAAGGCGAGTCAGAGATAACATAGAATACCGAACATTTGAGTGTGAATCGACGAACTAAATGTCGACGGGCAAACGATTAAGGCAATCTAGTAACAACAGGTAAAGAAAGATGACGAACTATGCGAGTGTAGATTAATAACATTGCTGGAAAGAAACGACGGGGTTCAACTTAAAAGCCACAAAAATAAGTCTGAGTAAAGGAAAAACATGACGCGCGTGCCACGATATCTTAGCTTTTCACTTGTTTTCATTTTGAAAATGTATAACATCGCGAGGTAATTGCTCTTGTCGCGCGGTAAACGCAAATAATTATCGCCTCTCGCGGTTGTTTCATCACGTGTCCCGCTTAAACTTTCGAGCCACAAACAATTTGTTCTCAACACTGACTGGTCAATCACATGGATTTATGTGATTAATTATTATACAATTAATTATTTATTCATAAGATATGGTGTTATATTCTACAATAACAGGGATGTTTGCTAAATGTATGGAATCTGTACATTACATAATCATTACTAATGTTACCATTATTACGAGTACCACTACCAATATTACACAATCATTACCACTTCCACCACCACCACCACCACCACCACCACCACCACCACCACCACCACCACCACCACCACTACTTCAACTACTACTACTACCATTACTACTACTACTGCTACTACTACTTCTACTACCACTACTACCACTACCAGTACCAATGCTACTTCTACTTTTATTACTTCACCATATTATGATTACCGTTGTTGTTGTTATTATTATTATTGTTATAATTATTACCGTCATCATTTTCATCGTCATTCTCGTGATCACCGTTAGTTTGGATCATAATTATTATCATTATTATCTTCATCGTCGTCGAACGTATGCATTGGAATCAACGTATTAGTTTTTCGTGAACGCATTTTAAACAGATAAATTTTGCGTTCGGCGTTTGTTTCGTACCTGCATGAATACTTTTTAGCTTGATGTCAGTTGAGAAAAAAACCAATATTGACGATTGACCGTTCTCGTAACCAATTCAAGTAATATCATTCTATTCCTTCGGTTTGTCACTCGTTGCGTGTAATTATCGTCATTCGTGTCAACAATTAAATCTGCCTAAAAAATTCCCACTTAATTTCAGTTTTGTAGCCTCCAACTGTCTCTAACGCACCTTCCTAATTCTACTTCTCTTCGCATCGCGCAATCTCTCATTCGGATTAATTATATTCACTCGCAATTCACTCCTTTCTTATTTCTTTCGAGCTAGGTTCTTAATCGGATTTTCTTTTGAATCATACCCCTCGTTTCTTGTAATAATTTGTATATTCTAATCTATCGAGCCTATGGCACTAAATTAATTTGTATATAATTCCGGGTGTTTATCATCGTTGGCGTCGTTCAATGGCTGTTTTATTATGCCATTTATTCGGCGCCGTTGTATTTATAGTTTTTAACCCAACGACTTGTAGGAAACGTTTCAGAGTCTTATTATATATTCATGTGGACGGGATTTGGATAAGTCGAAATAAGATTTCTGTAGCTTTAAGTATGACGTAGGATATCCATTAATATAATAAAACAACAAATATATTATGCGTAAAATACTAAATACGAGATGAGACAAATCGCCTCGTTATTAGTTCGTTATCTGGCAGGGATATTTAGAATTCGGGAAATTGGAAAACGTCGATCTGCAAATTTTAGGGATCTCCGACAACTTTACCTTCCGCCAATTACGTTTCCAATTATTTTCAGCTTCGTCCTCCGTCTCTTTACCCAGCATTTCCGCGCGCGAATAAAAAAGGGCGAGAAACACCGCGCATCGTCGCGAAACCGTTGCAAGGAACAACGAGATTCCGAGCTATTACGATAATATTCTTGCCCGTCCAAAAAAAAAAAAAAAAAAAGGTGAAAATCGCGAAAGTAATCGGAGGTTACCTAAAATTTGGAGATATTATTTAGAAATGTATTACGTAGTAGTCGTATAATTATCTTGACTGTGAATATGAATTATAATATTGTACACTACATAACTATTTAACCAAGTCGATGTGCCTGTTTACAAATAATCACATATCGTACGTACATACATGCGTACACACTCGCGGGCACGCGCGCGCGCGCGTGTGTGTGTGTGTGGGTGTGTGCGTACGTACGTATGTATGTATGTATGTACATGTAATTTCTGAATATGTCGACAGATTTGATTGAAACCTGGCGCTGAAGTATCGTTGTTAAACGCTTGTGGCCTTTCGCCCATGCGCGTGCATATTTCAGGGTTGAGCTTCGACAAAAACGCTCGGTATTTGCATTCAGGTTTAAATAACGTTGGATCTAAGCGAACTAATTTCCGTCGTATCAAGGTATACCAACTTGGTACGAGTGGAAACGAAGAGAAAAAACCTGTAATTGAACGTAAACGTTGCGGTTCGTCGACGTACTTACGCCACCACGTGTATCTCGACTAAGTTGCAAAGTCATATCTTTATGAATGAATTATATATCCGACGATATATTTCATGTTCCTTTGAATCATAGCAAAAGAAAAAAAAGATGTCGATTCGATCGTTTAGTCGCTTGTTCATTTATTGGTGGTTCGGTAACGTCGATTCGAGGATAAATCGGATCGGTTCGCGCTCGTAGCAATTCCTTACGCGTTAGCTGAATCCTCGTTATCCGAAACTCTGTAATTCAGCTAATAAATTAACACGTTTTTTACAACCTTAGTTTCGACCGTCTGTTTAGTGTCGTTGTGTTCGAAGGGCTGGCGGGTGTGGGTGTGGGGGGGGGGGGGGGGGGATTGAACAGGTCAAAGTGTTTTATTCACCTACGAAATGCAAATGTAAAAACGCGAATGGAAGTAATGTCGTTGATTGAAAGATGTCGCGAAAAAAAGAATCCTCCAACTTGAATAAACGAAACCAGAAAAAAGTTACGACTGATTTGTAATAGCTCTTAAGCGAATCTTTGTAAATGTAATGTAACCGCCAGTTTTGCTTCGTCAATTCAACCTCGTCCTTTTTCTTTCTTTCTCCGAGACGTTGATGAGCCGCGAGGAGAACGAGGACAGCGAGTTGATCGGTACGTTTACGAACGATCGGTGTAACAATTCGTTGTGTTCATTGGTATTTTAATTTCTGATATCATTAGCATCTGTGCCAGCGATACGCTTGAGAAATAATTTGTCGTAACGGTGATGAACGCAACGAGACGTGGTACGCGAAACGTGTAGTGATATGCCTTAGTAGGGAAACGGAGCGTGTTGTCGAAACTTGTGAAATTTCATTGTTTGAAGCGCAACGATAAAAGTTAGGATTTAGAATCGGACAAGTATGGCTAGTATGTAGAGTTGTCGGGGTAGATAGATGGATAGATAGTTGGTAGTCGGTGATTATTGTCAAGGGACGATAAAGCCAATTAATCAACAATAAATTATATAATTAATCTAAGATCCAATATTCATCGCGATATATAGGCAATTATTACGAATATATGGTGCGTACGCCTTCGATGTTGCACGTTCGCAGCGAAGCATGGAAGTTATAACGTATACCGCTCGCCCCATTCGTTCCCGAACCTTTCATCGATCAAATTAACGATGATCCTTGTCTCCGAGAGCAAAAGTGGCTCCGAGTTTTTTTCCTCGCGCTTTCTCGCTCTTTAAAAAACACGTTCGATCCGCGTTTCCGTGGTTCGTAAGACTCGCAGTTGAATGACGAAGCAACGATCAATCGAAAAAATAAAACCATAAAAAACGGCGCGTCGAAAACGGGTCCGGTCCACCACATTCGCTTATCGCAATTTACAAATCAGGTCGCTTTTATGTTGCACCGTAAATATTTCACGTTGCACGTTCGCATGTGTACTCGACGAGTACGTATATTATGTTTTGTGCCATACGAGTCGCGACCGCCAACGACGTTATCCCCCGATTTTCCCGCGATGGACGTTTGAAACTGCTGTAAAAACTGACAAATGCTGTAGGGGGCGAGAGGAAGCGTAGGGCCAAAAGGCGCGTGATTTGTTGTTTCATTGATCGCTATTTCGGTTTCGCTGTTCGATATATTAGCACAGATTGTAATCGAATCGAGAAAAAGCAGGTGGTAACCGGGAAAATACTGTCACGACAGTCGAAACTCGTACGAATACGACATACAGACGTACAATTGAATAATCTTTAACACGTGTAAATGTAGCAAGAGAAAAAATATTTTTGGAGTTGATAGGGTGATATTTGTAAGTGGTTAATCGATAGATGTTTCATTACAACCTAGTTCTAGCCAGTTTCGAAGTGCGGAGGTACGGTGTCGTTTTTCTGCTTGTTTTTCTCCCTTGTTTCTCCTTCCATCGTCGTTGATCCGATTCGTCTAAAGTAAAGCTTACCATGGCCATAACTCTCGAACGATCTGACTCAATTATGTACACACACACACACACACACACACACACCGCACACCACCACGAAAACGTGCACGCTTCTACAGAACTTTAATGTGACGAGGGTACATATAGAATGAGAAGCGGGAGTGATTATCCATCATTCGCGTATAAAACTGACGTAAAAAATGAATAAACAAATGTTTCACGCGAAATTTTGGGAATAGAGACATTGTATAGTGCGCGGTATGCTAACGCCCGATTTATTATCTATTTGACTGTTCATTAATGTTCTTAAGGTTCGTTCTATCGCCATCGTATGGGGCGGTAACAATGATGTTTCATTATGGCAATGATAGAAACAAACGTATTATCAATATCATACTACTATTTGTATATTATTATTCTTGTACGATAAAAAACAAAAGAAAAAAAAGAGAGAAATTTTTAATAATGTAGCCAAACACAACACCGCGCGCGCTCGCAAATATACATGCATACCCACGTACGTTTACCTCGTTGGATTTTCCTATTTCCACCGGGGAAGAAGCATGTGTTTGCGCGCGTGCGTGTACGCGTTGTCGTACGCGTCTAAATATCTCTATAGCTGTGTGTAAGCTATTAGGAAATTAATTGTAAGAAAGAAACATGAATGTTCCGAGCCGTCTTAGGACTTGAATTGCATTTTCCGTCGTGTTATCAATGTTTGACCATTATTGTAATTCGCGGGTAGAGTTGTAATATGCCACATAAATCACCCGCAATACATTTTTCTAGCTATAAAGTGAATGTGCTTTTGATCGTCGATCGTTCTTAATACCGCGGTAACGAAAAACGTGAAGCGATATTTTCCCCGATTGATGAAAAGTTCGATCGAGTCGGGATATAGGATGAATAATCAAATATCACTAACAGCAACGTTTCTCATCACTTCATAGAAAAGTACAAACACTGCGAAACAATGATAATATTAATGATAATAAAATCGGTCTGAACGTGTGAAAGGAACATTCTTGGGCGGATGCTTGTATGGAATGTGAAATTAACTTGTCAAGAATTTTACTCGTCACGTTTCAGGTAAAAATAATGAAAACTAACACGGATGGCTCGACCTCACTTGATATCTGAA
The DNA here is from genome assembly GCA_963969455.1 of Arge pagana. Taxonomy (NCBI): domain Eukaryota; kingdom Metazoa; phylum Arthropoda; class Insecta; order Hymenoptera; family Argidae; genus Arge; species Arge pagana. The sequence continues at coordinate 16,366,722 of OZ018315.1, read as the reverse complement.
GAAAAATTCGCTCAATAGAAAATAGGCTCGATCGCGTCATGTATATATCATCATCATCATCATCATCATCACCATCATCATCGTACACGCGCACCCGCACCCGCACGCAAACACATATACACACAAACACACACGCGCACACAGATAGATAGACGGATAGAGAGAGAGAGAGAGAGAGAGGTACGTGCATACTATATGCACGCGGGATGATCGCATCTCTCGACCTCCGTTAACGTAAAGTTATTCCCTGTGACGCACCGAAGTCGAACAGTTCTCTATTAATTTTAAGTTCGATCATCATCCATGCGAGTATTAATCATAAGAGTCCAGTAATTCGGAGTGATGGACTTCACGGGTTGTCCGCGGTATCCGTATGAATAAATATAAAGCCTTTGGGTGTGTATACAGGTGTTGACCCAACTTACCGTCGTTGGCTTACCGTACGCTGTGCTTGACTGGACTCTAATGATTGATATCCAATTAAACAACGATCGCATGTAAAAAACCTTCGGCTCGGCTTATCAATCGCATTATGACTATGTTAAAATCAGTAGGTGAGGGCTCGATACGAAAGTTCAATTTCAAGCCTTTTGTGGCGCAAATGTTTCCGTTTGCGCGCCTGTTCTTCGTCGACGAACCTCGTCCCGCAAACGCACTTCACGATCGACCTGTATAAAGTATAATTAATCGGGGGGAGGGTGTGGGAGGGGGGTGACAAGGGAATAAGACTTCAACCGGGCGTTTGCCACGCCTCTAAATCACGAATAGTACGAAATTCAATCGGTAAATTTTCATTCCTATCGTTATATTGCTTCATCAATCACAGGAATTAATCGATGCACCGATCGGTTTACTGGTACCTGTTTTATACGGTTATCAAAGAACTTTAGAAAATTAACGAACACTATTACTGTTATATAAAGTACAGAATTATTCTACTTGTATTATATAAGCCTATAAATTATAAATGATAATAATAACAACCTTGAAATCATCTCTATCTCATTTGTATACGCATCATCTCTTGGTTTGCTTGTTTTTTTATGTAACTTTTATTTTTCATTATTTCCGTTCTTATCGTGATTTTCAACCTCGTTCTCCGCTTCGTTCGTTACTCGAAGGGCTATCCGATCGTTGAGAATGAAAGGGGGGGAGAGAGAGAGAGTTCTTAACGAATGAATCGAAAGTCTCGACTTGATATCACGTTCGCGCTGTACGGTGTTCGCGAAATTCGGACGAAGCCACTTCGAAACATTGCGCGATACTATCGAGCCGGAAGCGGTGTGGATTTTAATTTTGAAATGAACATATCGCGCGTCGATAGCTTGCAGTGTTTTCATCCGTCGAGATTTCACTTCCTTGTTACGCGTATTCCATCGGAAGGAACGGTGCGAATGGTACGCGAATAAACGAACAAACTCGGCATCCGTTTAGACGATTAATGCACGAAAACAAAAGTAAAAGAACTGAGAGCTGGGTTTCATAGTTTAGATATACGCGGAGAAGCCGCTAGTCTTGCGGTACTTTGCGTAGCCAAACACCGCGAGACGGTATTTTATTCTCGATAGTGGTTTTCTTGATTCGTACAATCGCGAAGAACAATTGAACGAACCGGACACCTCGTAAATGTGTACAAACCGTCCATTAGACGTAGCGCAGTAACGAAACGCGACATTTTTTATTTTCACCAGGTTCGTTCGATCGTAATAACGTTGAACGAGTTCCTAGAAAAATTCGAATCGGTCGTTGCAAAAACACGCGAAAAACATACGTCGTCGAATAAATAGATGAAACCGCTCAACGTCATTTGTACAAGTATTAATAGTATGTACAATACAAGGAATCTAAGTGTGTGACGTATGTCACGTAGTCCTCGCTCGATCGTACCTATAAACCGACGAATCTATAAATGTATATCGACCATATTGACAAAACCGCCGACAATCGCCCGGAAGCTTTTTCCTCGAAGCTTACGCGTGGCTCTGTTGTGGCAAAAAATAATCGTTCAATGTCCGAAATCATCGCGTTTACGTTATCAATAAGTTCCGAATAAGTTTCGAATCGCTTCGTTGTATGTCGCCGGATGGTCTTGCGGTATCTTATTAGGTCGCATCTTTTCGTAGTTTGATTCATTCTCGTGATGTAAGGTATTTGATTTTTTCCGCTTGGGTTGTAATAACACGTACATATACATCCACGCATTTATTTTCACGATCGTAAAATCAACAACCCCGTTCCACCAGTTCAAGATCAAATTCTATTAAATATCTTCATTTCGTTGCAAAGAAAATCGTGCTGTCTTTTCATTTCTCACTTCAGCGTTTTTCTACCTGACAGAGATTTATATTTCAATGATATATTGATCAATGCGTTTCAATCATTGCTGTTGAATGTATAGAGGGAAACCCAATTCGCCGATTAACTTCATCGTCCCCTCTCCCCATAGGTGTTTTGTCCAAATTTATAGAGTTTATAAGATACGATATATTTTCCAATGGATACAAGTCTGTTCTGAAATCAGGTGAGATTGACGAGACGAATGTTGGGTGAATACCAACCGATTATGGACACGCGACCGATAATTGCGACTAACTTATTACATATTTATATAAATGTTATGTTATATTGGTGTAGCGCGTAGCGAATCTTATTTAATCAATCGTGATAAGACATTAACAAGAACAGCAACAACAGCACTGATATATTGCGAGTGATATGAATATATGCGGGAAACTACAAAATAGATGTTGCCTTTTGTCACGCATGGTTAATAAAATAGAGGTTGATGACACGTGATGTTTTATTCCTGCTCGATTACGCGTACTCGAACGAGGAAACGAAGATCAGGTATCCCACGCCTGCTTGGTCGGAACATATTTTTTTTTCTACGTTATTCGCACAGGTCACGGCTGATCGTTTTTGGGTAATCAGCCAACAACCCGACAATACGAATAGTGGTAAATTCAGTGATTTCCGTCGATATCGATCAACCAGACAATTACGCAACGATACGAATCGTAATTCGACAGTCTGGGCGTGCATTCCACGTCGCGTGTGTGTAAATTCAGTTGCCTACGTTCGGGATGCCGCGCGGTCACGGGATGAATCCTCGGGTGAAAACAATGTATCCAGTGCTGGGAGGTTTTCGTGCGTATCAACGCACGCGTGTCGTACTCGCGACATGTTTATCAGAACGCAAGCAAAATATGTTTGGTAAACGCGCCTTTTCGACGGGGTTGTAGACACGAGTGTCGTCGGATTCGCTCCGGTTCAGTGACGATGAACGTCAACCTCTCTCGCTACAGTTTGGCGCACGGGCCTCTGACGGGCTGGCACGGTCACGCACGCGATAGATACGTAGATGTGTACGAGGTGTTTTGTTACTTCGGCTAGCGATAATCCAGCCACAGGGATCCTGATATATCTTGAAACAAGTATGTCCAGTTGTAGACAGTCGACTAAATGACTCGGTAAATAATCTGTTACGCTCCCGACGGTTCATTGTTCGTGCGACGCCGCAATTTTTCCGTTGTTATTACAATCAAGCCGGAATCAATACTGACCAATACACGTATCGGTAGGTTCGTGATATTTTCTTATATACCGTTCTGCATATGGCCATTTACAATCGTTAATTAATGATCTTCCATTCGCGATTACTATTCGTCACTCTGACCAAATAACTCCCGTTTATCGTCACCCTATCGCGAAACGTCAAACAGCGCTCTAGTCGACAATAGAGGTTAGATCTGCCCACCTCTGTTATTCTTACGCCCTCGACTCGTTCTTATTTACATCTGAAATTTGAAGATATTTCAGTCGTGTTATCGGAAGTGGTTCGAACAGTTCGTATTATCCGTGCAGTGTTCATGCTGAACGATTTTCTTTGCATTTACCGAATTGCGCGTCAGGTTAACAACTGGTTTGAAGAACGCTTCCAAGTACATTTGACAGTCTCCTTTGGAATAGTGTAGAAATAACTTTTCCCCTCGCCCGGTAAGGTTGAAATTTCCACAAGTTTTTTTATCCATTGTTTAATTCCCTGGAAGATTTCGTCTTACTTTTTAGAGCTATAATTTTTGTATCGCTTTCAGATACGCTTAGTTTCATGCAAATATGGCATGGACACGCTTCCAATTGTCATTGGCATTGCTCATGGTAGTGACTGGATCGCTGAATACCATTTCTGTCAAGTGAGTACTATCTTGAAATTCTATTGTCATCACATTTCTTGAATAAGTTTTAAATTTGTATTCCTCGTTCTTCGTTATGACGCGTAATTATAACGGTCTTTCAACCGTGCAGTTTTCAAGATATCTTGTTCCACATTTTTTTGACAATATTATAAATCTGGTTTTTTATTTTCATATTATGCTGTACAGACATTGAGTGTAGGTATGAGTCATCTGTACCTAAGAGATTTTTTAACAATTCAGTTCGCATTGGTTTTTCATTTGTCAATTTTTTATTATCATTATGAACGCGTTGAAAGGATCCGCTAGCAGATAACCTCAAATATTACCATCTTACCAAAGGAATGCACCGATAACCAATTACGTTCGTTATGGAGTTTGCACGTATACATATTTCAACATCTTATTTCTTTGTTATCAGAACGGTGTCCAGTTCCATTCGTGCTTTATCTCATGTTAGTTCGTATGTCCTGTTCTCCTCTTCGCGATTTCGGTCGGCTCTCATGCTGAACCAACTTTGCCATATCGTAGAGCACTTCGTTGTGCTCGTTGAATAAAATTTAAAATATGTCGAAAAGAACTTATTTCTTTGCAATTTAGGTACGCAGATCGGATATCAGTTGCTGGTGAAGATGGAGAGCCGCGTCATTTCAACCATCCCTTCATGCAGTCGGCATTCATGTTTATCGGTGAAATGTTATGCCTCGTAATGTTTAAAATGACGTTGTGTTACTACAGTCGGAGGATGGTAAGGTTCCACGATCGATATTTATTGTTACATCCATCTTGTTCAATCGTTACGTAATTTTCATTTTGCAACGTGCACATTATCTGAAACAGAGCATTGCTCGGAGCTATCTCTGACTAAGATATTGAATTTCAAAGTACATTTATGAAACTTCAGTTGAGTCTCCCTCCTTTAGTCACGAGGCAAAGTTCATCTTCTCGTAACGTTTCGCGTACCACCTCGTGCTTCTATCAATAACAGAAATGCACTTGTATGAACAACCGTGAAGTACAACGCTGCGTTACCGTATTATATTGTTATCAGATTCCAATCCTGTATATCTCAATGACAAAACGATCAGGAGACCAATCTTGATGTTCGCAGTTTATGTATGTTTTCCACCTATCCATTTCTTGTCACATGCCAATTCTTATATTTTCACAGGACAACGTCAGTGAAACGCATATTCTAACCAAGGGTACCCGAGTTTTTCATCCGGTGGTCCTATTTGTTCCGGCGTTATGCGATATGATAGCAACGTCAACTATGTACATTGGATTAACAATGACGTATGCCAGTAGCTTTCAAATGCTGCGAGGTGCGGTGATCGTTTTTACAGGCATGATGTCGACTGCATTTTTAGGTCGGAATTTGGGAAGAAGAGAATGGTTCGGAATATTTTTCGTCATAATTGGCTTAGCTTTAGTGGGGATCAGTGATTTCTTGATGAAACACGACACCGATATCAGTACAAATTCCATAATTACCGGAGACCTGCTGATCATATGCGCACAGGTGAATTATCAAGATAACCCTCTGAATATTCTTTTTCTGCCAAAATTTTAATTTTATTCGTGTTTATAGGCTATCACTGCAGTGCAAATGGTAGTCGAAGAGAAATACGTAGCAGGATTGGACATACCCGCATTGCAGGCTGTTGGATGGGAGGGTAAGAAACTGGTTTCTTATTAAGTATGTTAAGTAACACTTTAGCAAAGCAATATTCTGTTCAAATAAAAATCGTATAATTAATTTATGATGGTGAGATATATAACGAATTAATTTCTACAGGTATTTGGGGATTTTTGCAAGTATCATTGCTTATAATTGGATTCAATTTCGTTCACGTCCCACCACCATTCGCTGACAACTCACGAGGAACATTGGAAGCGACGACGGATGCTTTCGTTCAAATTGGGAATAGCGGATATCTGTTGATGGCTATCATTGGTGAGAATTTAACAACTGAAATTTAAATAAAACAATATTTCTCAACTTCCAACAACAACAAAAAAACCCTACAGCAACTGCTAAACGACGAATGTATGTCTCGTTAAAGGAATGATGGTGAGCATTGCTTTCTTCAACTTCGCTGGATTGAGCGTTACAAAAGAAATTAGCGCGACCACTCGAATGGTATTGGACAGCATACGAACTCTTGTTATATGGACATTTTCATTGGCCTCTGGATGGCAAAATTTCCATTGGTTGCAGGTAACATTACATTATTATTGCTATTTCAGTCTCCGTTTCCATTCCCAGTTATTCTTATCTTTCTCTGAGAAAAAAGATAATTGAATGAATAAACTTAGAAAATTCTATAAAAATCCTGTCAACGCGTATCATCAGCTCTATATATTTTTACTTGCATTGACAGCTCGTCGGTTTCCAAGTCTTACTCGTTGGAATGTGTTTGTACAATAACGTTATCGTACCGCAACTGTGGAGAAAAATCCAGTGCCGTTTGGGACGCCATCAACCGCCGGGGGACAGAGAAAATATTATTAACACAGCCGCCGACGAAATTGGAGACTGTTAATGAATAATTAGACGACATTCAATACTAATAAAAATGAAGTATCCGAGATCGTTATTCAGCTAACAAAAAATAATCGATTTGCTCGAGCAATGAATTCCGGTAACATTTTATTGCTAAGTATACAAATTATCATCGAACGTGCGAAAGTTCTGTATCGTGATGCTCGTAAACAAATTGTTTTATTTATCCGACAAACTAATTGGAAATGGGAATCTTATTAATGACGTACCGTTGCAGCTTTAATAACGGTTGCTAGATCCGTACCGTAGCTTCCCTGAATTTCTTCCATTCGCATTTTGTATTTCTTTTTTTTATTATCAAGCTATATCCAAGACATCGAGAGAGAACCTTATTCAGACATTGTGTTTGGAAATGTGTCGTTAAATTATATAGCTGATCATTGGACGAATTAAAACGACTGAGAATGGAGCCAGAGAATCTTTTTTTTGATTCGCGGTGAAAAATTCAGCACAGAATTATTGTTATCGTATGATATTTTGATATTTTTCGAACCTAACTAACTATAATGTACAGTAATCATGATTGTTGTGAGAAAACTTGGCCAAGATCTCATTAGTTTGGGCGTTAATGACTTATTTGCAATCAGACTTGTTATGAAACGTCGTAGATTAAAACTTTTGTATCTTCATTAGCATAGGAAGAATCCGTTCAGCGAAATCCGTTTCAGTTTCGCGAGGAAACCAGTCGGTCATCTAAAAAGAACGCAGATCTGCGATACATATATATTTTTATGAGGCATTTTAACAGATTTTACGAAAATCGATGACCACGATTTTATAATTCGGAAATGCGTAATCCACATGTATTCTGAATCATTACTTAGAACTTCAGGACTCAAGATCGTATCTAACGAATTAGGAATCATTTATTTCGTACCACATCGCTGATTGTAATGACTGATTCATGAACCGTAATTCCATAATTATTCAATAATCTGCGATGTATCAGCAATTTGGTCATATATGTCACTTGATCAGCATCTACGTCCTAATAAATAAATAAATTACCATTGAGTCAGCGATTCTGTGTAAAATGAAAATAAACCAATATATTGTATATTTAATAAAATTGGAATGAAAAAGTGATATTGAATGAAATTGTAGCTCTCGTTCATTTCCACACCTATTTTCACAATACCATTGACAGATCGATTCTGAGATGCGTCCAAAATCTGAGATTTTTGAAGGCTATAGCCTTCTCATTTTTGTGATTTTTGAAAGTCGGTTTTTCGACCGTATCTTTGGTTCTATTAGAGATATCGACCTGGGACCTGCGCCATTCGATTCTACGCTTCAAAATACGTCAGGAAACTAATCAGCGATCGATTCTGAGATGCGTCTAAAATCTGAAATTTTTGAAGGCTATAGCCTTACCATTTTTGTGATTTTGAAAAGTCGGTTTTTCGGCCGTATCTTTGGTTCTATTAGAGATATCGACCTGGGACCTGCGCCATTCGATTCTACGCTTCAAAATACGTCAGGAAACTAATCGGCGATCGATTCTGAGATGCGTCCAAAATCTGAGATTTTTGAAGGCTATAGCCTTACCATTTTTGTGATTTTTGAAAAGTCGGTTTTTCGGCCGTATCTTTGGTTCTATTAGAGATATCGACCTGGGACCTGCGCCATTCGATTCAACGCTTCAAAATACGCCAGGAAACTAATCGGCGATCGATTCTGAGATGCTTCCAAAATCTGAGATCTTTGGAGGCTATAGCCTTACCATTTTTGTGATTTTTGAAAAGTCGGTTTTTTGGTCGTATCTTCTTTCCTGTTGAAGATATCGACCTGGGACCTGCGCCATTCGATTCTACGCTTCAAAATACGTCAGGAAACTAATCGGCGATCGATTCTGAGATGCGTCTAAAATCTGAGATTTTTGAAGGCTATAGCCTTACCATTTTTGTGATTTTTGAAAAGTCGGTTTTTCGGCCGTATCTTTGGTTCTATTAGAGATATCGACCTGGGACCTGCGCCGTTCGATTCTACGCTTCAAAATACGTCAGGAAACTAATCGGCGATCGATTCTGAGATGCGTCCAAAATCTGAGATTTTTGAAGGCTATAGCCTTACCATTTTTGTGATTTTTGAAAAGTCGGTTTTTTGGTCGTATCTTCTTTCCTGTTGGAGATATCGACCTGGGACCTGCGCCGTTCGATTCTACGCTTCAAAATACGTCAGGAAAGTAATCAGCGATCGATTCTGAGATGCGTCTAAAATCTGCGATTTTTGAAGGCTATAGCCTTACCATTTTTGTGATTTTTGAAAAGTCGGTTTTTCGGCCGTATCTTTGGTTCTATTAGAGATATCGACCTGGGACCTGCGCCATTCGATTCTACGCTTCAAAATACGTCAGGAAACTAATCGGCGATCGATTCTGAGATGCGTCCAAGATCTGAGATTTTTGAAGGCTATAGCCTTACCATTTTTGTGATTTTTGAAAAGTCGGTTTTTCGGCCGTATCTTTGGTTCTATTAGAGATATCGACCTGGGACCTGCGCCATTCGATTCTACGCTCCAAAATACGTCAGGAAACTAATCGGCGATCGATTCTGAGATGCGTCCAAAATCTGAGATTTTTGAAGGCTATAGCCTTACCATTTTTGTGATTTTTGAAAAGTCGGTTTTTCGGCCGTATCTTTGGTTCTATTAGAGATATCGACCTGGGACCTGCGCCATTCGATTCTACGCTCCAAAATACGTCAGGAAACTAATCGGCGATCGATTCTGAGATGCGTCCAAAATCTGAGATTTTTGAAGGCTATAGCCTTACCATTTTTGTGATTTTTGAAAAGTCGGTTTTTCGGCCGTATCTTTGGTTCTATTAGAGATATCGACCTGGGACCTGCGCCATTCGATTCAACGCTTCAAAATACGCCAGGAAACTAATCGGCGATCGATTCTGAGATGCTTCCAAAATCTGAGATCTTTGGAGGCTATAGCCTTACCATTTTTGTGATTTTTGAAAAGTCGGTTTTTTGGTCGTATCTTCTTTCCTGTTGAAGATATCGACCTGGGACCTGCGCCATTCGATTCTACGCTTCAAAATACGTCAGGAAACTAATCGGCGATCGATTCTGAGATGCGTCTAAAATCTGAGATTTTTGAAGGCTATAGCCTTACCATTTTTGTGATTTTTGAAAAGTCGGTTTTTCGGCCGTATCTTTGGTTCTATTAGAGATATCGACCTGGGACCTGCGCCGTTCGATTCTACGCTTCAAAATACGTCAGGAAACTAATCGGCGATCGATTCTGAGATGCGTCCAAAATCTGAGATCTTTGAAGGCTATAGCCTTACCATTTTTGTGATTTTTGAAAGTCGGTTTTTTGTCCGTATCTTCTTTCCTGTTGGAGATATCGACCTGGGACCTGCGCCATTCGATTCTACGCTTCAAAATACGTCAGGAAACTAATCGGCGATCGATTCTGAGATGCGTCCAAAATCTGAGATTTTTGAAGGCTATAGCCTTACCATTTTTGTGATTTTTGAAAGTCGGTTTTTTGTCCGTATCTTCTTTCCTGTCGGAGATATCGACCTGGGACCTGCGCCATTCGATTCTACGCTTCAAAATACGTCAGGAAACTAATCGGCGATCGATTCTGAGATGCGTCCAAAATCTGAGATTTTTGAAGGCTATAGCCTTCTCATTTTTGTGATTTTTGAAAGTCGGTTTTTTGGTCGTATCTTCTTTCCTGTTGGAGATATCGAGCTGGGACCTGCGCCATTCGATTCTACGCTTCAAAATACGTCAGGAAACTAATCGGCGATCGATTCTGAGATGCGTCCAAAATCTGAGATTTTTGAAGGCTATAGCCTTACTATTTTTGTGATTTTTGAAAAGTCGGTTTTTTGGTCGTATCTTCTTTCCTGTTGGAGATATCGACCTGGGACCTGCGCCATTCGATTCTACGCTTCAAAATACGTCGGGAAACTAATCGGCGATCGATTCTGAGATGCGTCCAAAATCTGAGATTTTTGAAGGCTACAGCCTTACTATTTTTGTGATTTTTGAAAAGTCGGTTTTTTGGTCGTATCTTCTTTCCTGTTGGAGATATCGACCTGGGACCTGCGCCATTCGATTCTACGCTCCAAAATACGTCAGGAAACTAATCGGCGATCGATTCTGAGATGCGTCCAAAATCTGAGATTTTTGAAGGCTATAGCCTTACCATTTTTGTGATTTTTGAAAAGTCGGTTTTTCGGCCGTATCTTTGGTTCTATTAGAGATATCGACCTGGGACCTGCGCCATTCGATTCTACGCTCCAAAATACGTCAGGAAACTAATCGGCGATCGATTCTGAGATGCGTCCAAAATCTGAGATTTTTGAAGGCTATAGCCTTACCATTTTTGTGATTTTTGAAAAGTCGGTTTTTCGGCCGTATCTTTGGTTCTATTAGAGATATCGACCTGGGACCTGCGCCATTCGATTCTACGCTCCAAAATACGTCAGGAAACTAATCGGCGATCGATTCTGAGATGCGTCCAAAATCTGAGATTTTTGAAGGCTATAGCCTTACCATTTTTGTGATTTTTGAAAAGTCGGTTTTTCGGCCGTATCTTTGGTTCTATTAGAGATATCGACCTGGGACCTGCGCCATTCGATTCAACGCTTCAAAATACGCCAGGAAACTAATCGGCGATCGATTCTGAGATGCTTCCAAAATCTGAGATCTTTGGAGGCTATAGCCTTACCATTTTTGTGATTTTTGAAAAGTCGGTTTTTTGGTCGTATCTTCTTTCCTGTTGAAGATATCGACCTGGGACCTGCGCCATTCGATTCTACGCTTCAAAATACGTCAGGAAACTAATCGGCGATCGATTCTGAGATGCGTCTAAAATCTGAGATTTTTGAAGGCTATAGCCTTACCATTTTTGTGATTTTTGAAAAGTCGGTTTTTCGGCCGTATCTTTGGTTCTATTAGAGATATCGACCTGGGACCTGCGCCGTTCGATTCTACGCTTCAAAATACGTCAGGAAACTAATCGGCGATCGATTCTGAGATGCGTCCAAAATCTGAGATTTTTGAAGGCTATAGCCTTACCATTTTTGTGATTTTTGAAAAGTCGGTTTTTTGGTCGTATCTTCTTTCCTGTTGGAGATATCGACCTGGGACCTGCGCCGTTCGATTCTACGCTTCAAAATACGTCAGGAAAGTAATCAGCGATCGATTCTGAGATGCGTCTAAAATCTGCGATTTTTGAAGGCTATAGCCTTACCATTTTTGTGATTTTTGAAAAGTCGGTTTTTCGGCCGTATCTTTGGTTCTATTAGAGATATCGACCTGGGACCTGCGCCATTCGATTCTACGCTTCAAAATACGTCAGGAAACTAATCGGCGATCGATTCTGAGATGCGTCCAAGATCTGAGATTTTTGAAGGCTATAGCCTTACCATTTTTGTGATTTTTGAAAAGTCGGTTTTTCGGCCGTATCTTTGGTTCTATTAGAGATATCGACCTGGGACCTGCGCCATTCGATTCAACGCTTCAAAATACGCCAGGAAACTAATCGGCGATCGATTCTGAGATGCTTCCAAAATCTGAGATCTTTGGAGGCTATAGCCTTACCATTTTTGTGATTTTTGAAAAGTCGGTTTTTCGGCCGTATCTTTGGTTCTATTAGAGATATCGACCTGGGACCTGCGCCGTTCGATTCTACGCTTCAAAATACGTCAGGAAACTAATCAGCAATCGATTCTGAGATGCGTCCAAAATCTGAGATTTTTGAAGGCTATAGCCTTCTCATTTTTGTGATTTTTGAAAGCCGGTTTTTTGGTCGTATCTTCTTTCCTGTTGGAGATATCGACCTGGGACCTGCGCCATTCGATTCTACGCTTCAAAATACGTCAGGAAACTAATCGGCGATCGATTCTGAGATGCGTCCAAAATCTGAGATTTTTGAAGGCTATAGCCTTACCATTTTTGTGATTTTTGAAAGTCGGTTTTTCGGCCGTATCTTTGGTTCTATTAGAGATATCGACTTGGGACCTGCGCCATTCGATTCTACGCTTCAAAATACGTCAGGAAACTAATCGGCGATCGATTCTGAGATGCGTCCAAAATCTGAGATCTTTGAAGGCTATAGCCTTACCATTTTTGTGATTTTTGAAAGTCGGTTTTTTGTCCGTATCTTCTTTCCTGTTGGAGATATCGACCTGGGACCTGCGCCATTCGATTCTACGCTTCAAAATACGTCAGGAAACTAATCGGCGATCGATTCTGAGATGCGTCCAAAATCTGAGATTTTTGAAGGCTATAGCCTTACCATTTTTGTGATTTTTGAAAGTCGGTTTTTCGGCCGTATCTTTGGTTCTATTAGAGATATCGACTTGGGACCTGCGCCATTCGATTCTACGCTTCAAAATACGTCAGGAAACTAATCGGCGATCGATTCTGAGATGCGTCCAAAATCTGAGATCTTTGAAGGCTATAGCCTTACCATTTTTGTGATTTTTGAAAGTCGGTTTTTTGTCCGTATCTTCTTTCCTGTTGGAGATATCGACCTGGGACCTGCGCCATTCGATTCTACGCTTCAAAATACGTCAGGAAACTAATCGGCGATCGATTCTGAGATGCGTCCAAAATCTGAGATTTTTGAAGGCTATAGCCTTCTCATTTTTGTGATTTTTGAAAGTCGGTTTTTTGGTCGTATCTTCTTTCCTGTTGGAGATATCGAGCTGGGACCTGCGCCATTCGATTCTACGCTTCAAAATACGTCAGGAAACTAATCGGCGATCGATTCTGAGATGCGTCCAAAATCTGAGATTTTTGAAGGCTATAGCCTTACTATTTTTGTGATTTTTGAAAAGTCGGTTTTTTGGTCGTATCTTCTTTCCTGTTGGAGATATCGACCTGGGACCTGCGCCATTCGATTCTACGCTTCAAAATACGTCGGGAAACTAATCGGCGATCGATTCTGAGATGCGTCCAAAATCTGAGATTTTTGAAGGCTACAGCCTTACTATTTTTGTGATTTTTGAAAAGTCGGTTTTTTGGTCGTATCTTCTTTCCTGTTGGAGATATCGACCTGGGACCTGCGCCATTCGATTCTACGCTCCAAAATACGTCAGGAAACTAATCGGCGATCGATTCTGAGATGCGTCCAAAATCTGAGATTTTTGAAGGCTATAGCCTTACCATTTTTGTGATTTTTGAAAAGTCGGTTTTTCGGCCGTATCTTTGGTTCTATTAGAGATATCGACCTGGGACCTGCGCCATTCGATTCTACGCTCCAAAATACGTCAGGAAACTAATCGGCGATCGATTCTGAGATGCGTCCAAAATCTGAGATTTTTGAAGGCTATAGCCTTCTCATTTTTGTGATTTTTGAAAGTCGGTTTTTTGGTCGTATCTTCTTTCCTGTTGGAGATATCGACCTGGGACCTGCGCCATTCGATTCTACGCTTCAAAATACGTCAGGAAACTAATCGGCGATCGATTCTGAGATGCGTCCAAAATCTGAGATTTTTGAAGGCTATAGCCTTACCATTTTTGTGATTTTTGAAAAGTCGGTTTTTCGGCCGTATCTTTGGTTCTATTAGAGATATCGACCTGGGACCTACGCCATTCGATTCTACGCTTCAAAATACGTCGGGAAACTAATCGGCGATCGATTCTGAGATGCGTCCAAAATCTGAGATTTTCGAAGGCTATAGCCTTACTATTTTTGTGATTTTTGAAAAGTCGGTTTTTCGACCGTATCTTTGGTTCTATTAGAGATATCGACCTGGGAACTGCGCCATTCGATTCTACGCTCCAAAATACGTCAGGAAACTAATCGGCGATCGATTCTGAGATGCGTCCAAAATCTGAGATTTTTGAAGGCTATAGCCTTACCATTTTTGTGATTTTTGAAAAGTCGGTTTTTTGGTCGTATCTTCTTTCCTGTTGGAGATATCGACCTGGGACCTGCGCTATTCGATTCTGCGCCTCAAAATACGTTCAAAAACGGAACGGCGATTAATTCGGAAATGCATTCAAAAAATATCAATGTGTAGACGAAAATATTTCTGGTCCCTCTTGATAGGTAACTCAACGTGTTCTCATTTGTTCCATCACCATGTATACTGAGGAGTCGTGTGAATAAAACAAAGTTCTCCGATTATCGCAAGGGAACGTCATTTATTAAATATGATTTCTGAGTGTTACAAATTCATGTCATTATATACAGTTTGTCATCATATATAGTTTGTATTTTGCCATCTCTGTATCATACAATTACCGAATGCAAAACCCAACCTATTTCAGTATTTCAATAGTTTAATCATGAAAAAAACGAGCACATCGCTGAATAATGGATTCAATCTAATCGTAATCTATCACAATCATCACTCCCAATCTGTCAGTGGTAAGCCGTCCCAAATGACGCCCCGGATCTAGCGGCGTGGAGCGCCGGGGCGGCGCAGGGGGGTGAATCCGGAACCACACACCTGCCCCAAGCAGTGATAGTGCCGAATTCATATGTTCTTGAGAAAATGGTCCTCACAAACCGTCCTGTATCCACCGCGCGTCGGGCACGGAAGCGACTCGATGTGATGGACACACGGATAAGCGTGGAAATTGACTGAAAGTCATAAGATTTCCCCGTTGCACGTCATTGATAAGACACGATCCAGTACAATTGTTGGTGAGACGACGTAACAACGCGTGGCAACTTAATTTCAATGGTTGATTGATTTATTATAACATTATCCGTAGAATTACCCGAAGAAAATGTAACGAGGTTGTATAAAAAATGGAAAAAATATACCGATTTGGGACGCGTAATTCCTGCAGATATTTCTAGAGTGAATATGAACCATTTCACGCTATGTCATATACAGTCATCGATCACATAGCAAAAGTCTCGGTGACGGTATATACTATCCATTCCAGCATTCTCAATGCAGGTGCAATAACATTATTTGCACGTCAAATTTACGAATATTATCCTAGATTATGTCGTGAAAGTTTGTAAGAGAATTTTTCTCGTCACGTCGAAGAGGAAAAAAACTAGTTTTCTAGTGTCAATTAAACGCTTGGGTTTGACTTTTTTTCAACAAAGTTCTCGCATTTGTACAGTCCACACGTGCTTTTCATGGATGAACCAATTACGCACTTTCCGTTCCATCGCATCTGATTGATTCTCAACGATAGCTTCTCATTGTTTTGCAGATTGAAATCTTGTAGTAGCCAGATTGTCCACAGCTGTGATTTGCACGAGACACGAACGAACGAACGATCCCACAGGTAACTCTGTTCTCATTGAAGCTGGCTCCACATTCGTAGCAGGCCAGAATTCGTTACCGTTGTTCACGACTTGTCGGAAGTTCAATATATCCTTCGATGGAAAATATCAAAGTTGGCTCCGTGGCACGGGCAACTACACGGCGTGGTCGTTTTAGATTTTACGTTACAACAACGTGTCTTCGGCCCGAATGTATTCACCAATGTCCGCTTCGTGGAAACAAATGGTGGACATCGGATCGGCATGCTTACAATCAGCCGTACTTTTCGCGGCAACTCCAAAACCCTGTAAAAGTTGTGACAAATTTTTTATTTAGCACGAGATACCATGTCGCGTTTTACAAAGATCTTACCAAGGGTAAATCGTTCATGGAATATACGACAACCCCCTGATACTGCGGCGTGTTTTCCGTTATCCTACCGAGTCCGGCTTTGGAAACGTGATGACCGTATAAGAATTGTTGCTCTGCAGACGACTTTAGCCAGATTTTAAACTGAAAATTGGGAAAGTAACGCGGATGAGTAATCAAAATATCTGAATTACGGCAGCAATGATCTATGATTTTGTCGTCGTGTTAAGACGACTCACCTGTGCGTACGGTGCTAGGTAATGTAGCGCTGTGATATGTAGTCTGAATTTTCCAGTTTTCGTAAACTTTCCAAAACACGTACCGAAGCTGATTAAATTGTCCGGCGCAACGGTACTCGCAAGTGCCAAAATATTTTCCGAAACGTAATATACTCTCCCTCTTTGTTCTCGGAAACAGTAAATACCATCCGGTCGATCGATGAGGAGTTTGACATTCGCACCAATGCTGAAATCAAAATCAAATCACATGGCATAGAACACGCGTTCTAAGTTAACCTCAAAATTCACGTTATCACTCACTATTTCGTAAGTTTTTCGAAGACCAGCTTCGTTTTATCCTCCGGCAAACGCTTCATCGTGATTCACCGATAAACTTGGCGAAAAATATTGGTAAACGCGGCGCACAAGGTTTATTCGACGATACAAAGCAAGCGAGAAGCAAATTCTGTCGCGACCACGTTGTAGCTAGTGTAGTAACAGCACTGTGAACGGTTTCCACTGTACCGAGCAAGCATGTAGCAAGCTTCGTTATCGACCGCCGATTGGCCGAGCGCGCGCGCCATCTACCAACTTTGCGAGAGACTAAAATGAATTGCGCCTGAGTATAGGCAACTCAACTTACATGCCCGCGAGCTGGAATAGTCTTCACGGCGCATCTTCGGTAGGTCGCGTGGCTTTTGCTCGGAATCTGGGACAGTTCTGCGAGTAAGTACCAAATTGGCCTGCAATGGATTGCGCCTGAGTATAGGCAACTCAACTTACATGCCCGCGAGCTGGAATAGTCTTCACGGCGCATCTTCGGTAGGTCGCGTGGCTTTTGCTCGGAATCCGGGACAGTTCTGCGAATAAGTACCAAATTGGCCTGCAATGGATTGCGCCTGAGTATAGGCAGCTCAACTTACATGCCTGCGAGCTGGAATAGTCTTCACGGCGCATCTTCGATAGGTCGCGTGGCTTTTGCTCGGAATCCGGGACAGTTCTGCGAGTAAGTACCAAATTGGCCTGCAATGGATTGCGCCTGAGTATAGGCAACTCAACTTACATGCCCGCGAGCTGGAATAGTCTTCACGGCGCATCTTCGGTAGGTCGCGTGGCTTTTGCTCGGAATCCGGGACAGTTCTGCGAATAAGTACCAAATTGGCCTGCAATGGATTGCGCCTGAGTATAGGCAGCTCAACTTACATGCCTGCGAGCTGGAATAGTCTTCACGGCGCATCTTCGATAGGTCGCGTGGCTTTTGCTCGGAATCCGGGACAGTTCTGCGAATAAGTACTAAATTGGCCTGCAATGGATTGCGCCTGAGTATAGGCAGCTCAACTTACATGCCTGCGAGCTGGAATAGTCTTCACGGCGCATCTTCGGTAGGTCGCGTGGCTTTTGCTCGGAATACGGGACAGTTCTGCGAATAAGTACCAAATTGGCCTGCATTCGAAACAAGTATTCGTCGCTGCGTTCTCGGAGGATCGAATAGTTGAATACGTCGGAAAAACGTCACATCTATGGAAGCGAAAATTACGAAGAAAAAAAAATATGAACGATCGACGTAGTATCTGACAGCGTCAAATGGTTGTTGCAGTTGATGCAATTGTAGTTCGACTACATATTTTGGTTTATTTTTCCTGCTCGTTGGGTTTTTCATATCCGTACTCGTGACAGAATCGGAACGTATTAAAATGTAAGGCGAAGTCCTATCGCGTGCGCCGGAGAAACAAATCTTTTATCGCGATCATGCCGACGGGCGTTTCACGGTTGATTCTAATCTTTGTCCGCAACGGAGATGGGATTGGACATCGCAAAATCATGCATATCAAGAATGATAATTTATTAATTTATACGGTTGTCGAAGGCGTCCTTTAGTAACGGATTGGTGGTCACGAATCAAAGATGAGAGCTGGATAAGACGAGTGCAGTATGGATAATAATTCCGTACGAGCGAACAGAAATAAATGTATATACGATAACTGCCGTCGGTCCTGCTGGATCGAGGGAGAGAGATATTTTATAGCTGTCTACTCGAATAGTTTTGTCGCGGAGGTTTTGTCGTGGCGGATCACCCGCGCACCACCGCGCCGATGCCCCTCTACTCGAGCTCCGTTGGGGCGAGAGATGCCGTTTCATTTTATTCGGCGGTGGAACCGAGTGAATAAGGGATACGGATAGTTTCGAGGCTGTTGACTCATGTTAAGTGCTTTGCTTGGGGTTGCCGCCGAACGAAGAGGGGATGAAAAGAAAATATATCGGCAGCGAATGTCCAGCGCATCCGTATCCTCCGTAATGCACCCTTAACGGAGTTTCGATGCGAATTTAATAAGTCTCTCGGATCTTTTCTATTCGATCCCGGCAAACGAGCAAGCTCTTCCCGAAAGGCGAAAAAAAAAATGATTTTCGACCAGCGATCCCGCTATAACGCGACCGTACGACTCGACGAGCAACTTGAAATTTTCGACGAGCCTCTGGCGAAACGAGGAAGCATCTTCTCGAGGCTGCGATTTCTAAACAAATATCCGTATAATTTCATTTCTTATCCGACCTACCTTTTGAATAAAATTACCCGGCTCCTTAGGGGGGGGGGGGGGGGGGAGGATCAGGAAATGACTCTCGTCAGGGAGTACCTACATACGTCGAACCCGCGTCGTATCCCCTGACCCGAAAGGTTCAAATTACCGATTTCTCGTCTTCGCGTAATACGCGATTATCGGATCGTTATCCCCTCCACGAAGATAAGTGG